>WPIO01000019.1:4145000-4160000 GCA_009760855.2 Cristatella mucedo | reverse complement strand
CCACGTTCTTTCAACCAATCACGCCTGTACAATTGCAAGCCATGAATGGAAATCGACAGCAATGGCCCGAGCAAATGCCCCAATCCGCGGCAATTCGATGAGAAAATGGCAGCGCGAAGCTCCAATCGTCATTACTTATAAACTTTCGCTAAGTCCAAAGTAAAACCATGAAATTTTCAAGCTGCTTTGCTCGCTTAGCTGTCAGCACTGCACGGCAATCAACAGCAATGGTCAAGGCTAGAAATCCGAGGAAATGGACAAGATTGGCTTCGCGAAACTGCAATTATCATTCCACGTAAAGTCTCATTGCGCAAACGCGCATAATTTGTACCCAATGTGCGCATTCAATCGACGGAAATACATGGAAATCGACGGCAATGGCAAGAGAAAGTGCGGCAATCCATAAAGGTTCATTAAAAATAGACCGACAGAAGCCTGGGAGATTGGCATTGACCTTGGCATTGACCTAGGAGAAGCTCCAACAGTCCTGGCTCCTCTCAGGTCAATGCCTAGGTTATCTCTGCCAAGGTCCACATTTCTAACGTGTAGTCTACATTTGCAAGTAAAATATTGCAAATCCAAATTATGAACTTTAAAATCAAATACGCAGAATTAAATTTGAAAGTTCTGAAAGCTATCCAGATTTCTGTTGAAAACTGCATTGAGAGAAATTTTCAGGGTTTTGTAATTCTCAATCTCGTCCTGCACATGCAATTTTTAAAAGCTCAATTTTGCATTATTATCTGCGTCTGATTTTCTCTTCTACAATAGCGATTTTTCTAGAAAAAGCTTGCAGTCTTTCAGCATCTTTTCAGCGGTCCTGAGCAGCTACTTCTATGCTACTCACTACCTCAACTGCTCTCCTGACTCTGCTATGCTTCCCACTTTCTCTTTGTTGCGTGAGACGAAGTCTGTTGGCTACCGAATGCGTACCGAAAGCCGCTTAGGCTGTGAGTGCACTATACAAAACTCTCCTGCGTAACACCCACATGGTCTTTATGACTTTGTGGAGTTACAGATGGAGATACATTACATCGTCCCTAATGGCGACTATAGGGACTTAAATCCCAAGATTCGCCTCAATAATAAAGCCAAAGATATCCTCCAAGTAGCCCAAACTGTGAATAAATTCATCGCTTGCCAAAGTGTCCGGAGAGTGGGGTTTTTTCTCCCTAAAAAGTGAAACTTCTGCTTGAAGTTCAATTAAATAGTTTTAGACCCGTCTCCTAAAATGACAGCGGAATTATGTGTGTTAAAGAAGAACTTCGTATTCTTATCCCGTTTATTGATAAATTCTCTTTAAAGCTTTGACGGTTGACACTGTTTCTGATAAAGTTGACGAATTTAGATGGCCTGCGTACTTTCCAAAAGGGGCTCACGAAATGGGAATTCTTCTTTGATAACTGACAGAAACAAGGAGCTGGCAGCACTCAGAGGCATCAGTAGCTTCGTTCAGTGGCATATTGAACGGAAACGGCTTAGCCCATATTATTGATTCGAAAGGTTATTTCCGGTATAAGAATTGTTTTCAAAATAATTTTATGAAACTTTCTGGCTGCATGTCATAAACCAAAATTTGAAATCAAATTTGCAACATGTTTTTCGATTGTAAGATTAAAAGCTCGGGTTTTTGAATAATTTTTGGACTTAAATCCTTAATTTATTTCAATGCAAAACCGTTCTACCAATCAAAACTTGATATTGATGACAATTATATGATACGTCGTAGTGTCACGTGATAGCATCTCATGCAATCCTACATATTTAATGGCTTTCTTCAGTACCCAATAATACGTAATAACACCTCGTATATATTGATCGAATGAATCAATAAATAAAAATAAAAATATTATGAACGTATGACATTCACGGACTTATTAGAATCCATCCATAAACTCCCGAAGAAGCAGGCATGTCAAAATTGGCCCTGGATTCTGTTTCTGCCAACAGGGTTTATTGACATTTCTTTTGTTGTTAAGAGCTAGGAATCGCGCATGTTATAATCTTAAGCCTATATTTTGAGAAGCTTTGTAAGCATGTCGTTGCCTAAGAATAGGATAGATAACGGATGAGCCTTGGTCAAAACAAATGATCTTGTGCAGGCACTTCGATGGACTTATCATACCAGGCCAAGATATATAGTGATTGTATTCGGCTACTGTCTGCATACTTCTGGTATGTAGATATGCTTCTACGATCGTTAACCGTTCTTCGGGTGCGCATCTATATTGATTACCTGGTTGTAAGGTCTCGCACTCAGTACTGATTACGTGGTTTTGTGAGGACAACCAATTCCAGACGCATTCCACACATTCCTGCAACAAAAAATATATGATCAGGCTTTCTTTACAGTATATGTGAAGTGCCTGGACAGAGATTAAGTTCTCTGAGAGCGCTATTCGAATGTAATTGCAATTATTATTATTTGGAGCTTAGGTTAATAAGGTAACTAAATCTGCAAGACGTCTGTCTATACACCGCAGGCTTCTAATCACTTAGTTGTTTCAAGTAAGCCTGACGTCATTGGAAGGAGCATGTCGACTCACGACTTGTTTCAATCACGGAGCGTAACCAAATTGGTTTTAATTAAAAAAAATGGCACTACTTCAAATCACGTCCACTCAAAGTCAAGGTTTACACCACTTGGAACAATTCCCGGTAAGGTCTGCAAGTGACTTACTGTTACAGAACCCTTGCGAAGATGGCTCGTTGAGAAGCAAGTAGTAGCAGCAATAAAATTGGCATGTAAGACTTAATTTGTTTATCATGACAAACAAAAGAAAGCTATCAATCAAGTACAAAACTAATTAACATCTGTAAGTCTATCTTTGTACCAATGAAAAATCAAAGGCAACATCGGGAGACATCGCGTTCTTTTAGTGACGTAAAAGGAAGTGCAGTTGATTGGTCCTTGTTATTCGATCCTGCGTTGCCTTCGTACTCCTCCGTTCGGCAATGCGACGGCAAATTAACCTAGCAATTCGTCACTACGATAGCTGTTCAAAAAAGAGACCATTTAAATCAAGGCAGTTACCTTGCCTAGAATCTTACGCCAAGCGGCCAAAGTACAAATAATTCACGACCAAGGTCATTAATGTGAGTCCTACAGCATACAATTCCTTAATGTCTACGGCAAGCAAGTGAAAGCGACCAAGGCTCTTCTGCCGCTACACAGACCGGTCCGTTTAATCAGCTGCTTACTTGATCAGCTGTTTACTTTTCTAACTTCGTGTAGCTTTAACATGTTGTAGTGAGCTAGTTTATAGCCTTATTCGCCCATGTTAACAAGCACTATGCTGTGTATGTGGAAGGCTGTCACTAAACAAAAAACGAATGTCTTTTAAATGCACAATTGTGCCTACGGCAATTGACTTTTGATTGATATTCAGGAAAATCGACCTGTTTTTTGCTACCAAAAACAGACTGAAAGCACGGCTTTTCTGGCAGTAAGATGAAGCGGAGGACCTCCGATGTGCGTAATCCATGAGCGAGCCATCTAGCTCTTAGCCCAACGTGTCAATACCAATACCGGTAAGCACATACAATCGGAAGTTATTAGCCGCCATGCGACCTGTCACTGACTGTCAATAACTGGGCAAGTTCAAGGTATACGGAGAACGCTACGAAGTAGCCCGAATAGAAAATGTCGGAGCAGTTCAAGCGATGTTGCCGAGTTGACAATGGCCAAAGAAGGATTTTAAAGCAGACTAAGCCTTGACCTGTGCTGACAACGACTACGCTCGGAAGTTATTAGCCGCCATGCGACCTGTCACTGACTGTCAATAACTGGGCAAGTTCAAGGTATACGGAGAACGCCACGAAGTAGCCCGAATAGAAAATGTCGGAGCAGTTCAAGCGATGTTGCCGAGTTGACAAGGGCCAAAGAAGGATTTTAAAGCAGACTAAGCCTTGACCTGTGCTGACAACGACTACGCACTAATAGAAATCGCAAGTGGAGGGCAAAACACGCCGCTTTATTAGCAACACGAGAGACATATTCGGTGAGTACATTTTTTTGCCACGGATAATTCTCGTCCTCAGCGAAAGACTGTAATTTCATAAGAACCCAAGTTTTTTTTCAAGCACGCAACCAGAGATCGAATACCGGTCAAATGTCTCTTAACACACTATAAATATGGCGAGCGTGACGCGGTTTTCGTAAAGGATCTAAGCACAAGTGGCCATAAGAAGACAGTGAAAGTCTTATCTTATCTGGCCCATCTTGCGAAAACCTGGCAACAACTATCTGGAATGCATGACGCCTCAGGGAGTGCACACAGGGTGCGAAGCAAAGTTTAACGCAAGCATTCCGATCGTTAGCGTCTGTGCAGTCAGTAGTAGTGTGCGAGCACCAAGTGAACGCGGCATTTTGCTGCCGCTAGCGCTCTTCGGTGAATGTTTCCTATGTAAGTAGCCCGGCGCAGGTGCTGTAGCTCTGGCAGCGAGATTGAATTCAGCACCAAGTGTGCAAAGTGCAGCCAGATCTCAGTAATGGGTCGCAGCAGCTAATAGCCAGCCCTTAACTTTCTACTGCAAGAGATTTGAATCTCGCTCTTGAAAACACGTCGCCGCCATGTCACCCGCCATTTGCGTTCGCGATGCTGTCCGCGGCCAGACATCAGTCACGCATTAACAAACGTCCTCCTCCGGATTCTTGAATGAAGCTCAAACCGCCAAACCAACGTGTTCTACTCTAGACCAGCGTTTAAACCACCCGAAAAGAATTTCGAAGGCTACGATGAACTAACGAGAATTTAGCGAGAGGAGATAGTCCCCTAAGAAGAGGTCAGAGAGATAGCAACATACTTAGAGAGAGAGAGAGAGAGAGAGAGAGAGAGAGAGAGAGAGAGAGAGAGAGAGAGAGAGAGAGAGAGAGAGAGAGAGGGAGAGAGAGAGACAACAAGGAGAAGTAGGAGGAGGAGGAGAAAAAGAAGGAGAAAGAGAAGAAGGAAGGGAGAGGAGAAAAAATTAAATCTAGCTAAAGCTGTGCTGCTTTAACACAGGCGGTTTGGCAAGGCGGTGACTAAGGTAGCGATAAGCAATGCCTCGCCGGCAAAGTAAATTAAACGCAAAAACTAAGCAACGAGCCTGCCTGCCTCGATGGAGACTCGTGCGAGTCAAAACAGGCCGCTGCCCGTGGAGAATCTTGCAGAGCGGCGCATCAAGAGAAGGCGACAGCTAACTGATGCCTTCTGCCGGCGACGCAGGTATATATTATATAATATTATATTAATATTTTATTATATTATATTAATGTAATGTAGCAAGCAGAGAGTTACCGAAGTAATGCAATGTAATGTATCTCCGTCTGTAACTCCACAAAGTCATAAAGACCATGTGGGTGTTACGCAGGAGAGTTTTGTGTAGCGCACTCGCAGCCGGAGCGGCTTTCGGTACGCATCCGGTAGCCCGCAGACTTCGTCACACGCAACAAAGAGAAAGTGGGAAGCATAGCAGAGTCAGAAGAGCAGTTGAGGTAGTGAGTAGCATGGAAGTAGCAGCTCAGGACGGCTGAAAAGGATGAGCCACGGTCGGCAGGAGGAGAGTGGTTGCCGTTGCGTAAGATTTTGTTGACCACAAATGCTTGCTACCGTCGCGACTCGGAACGTCCAGTGCCTGACCGGACGTTCCGAAACCCGGTTGTGGCCAAGGCTCTGGCCACCTTCGGCATGCGCCGTTACACAGCGCCGCGCCCTTACAGAAGGCGGCTCAGCAGCGAAGCCGATTTAATCGCGGCGCCATCGCGCCTCGATTAAATCGGCCGCCCACAATTGCCCACAATCTGACAAGGAGCACCCAAGACTTGGAAAGACGCAGAAAGCGGGCGCTCTGTAAGCCGCGAGCGCATGCAAATTTCGGATTTCTTCTTATCAGATAATAAGCAGAAGGGAGAGCGAGCTTGAAGATGCTAGCTGTTGGTCATCTCACAGGTCGGGATTCTGCGTAAGCGTAAGATTACTCACTCATTGGCCACTACTATTATTTGGGCCGTGAGCTCGCATGCACAAGACTTTTGTCAGTCTAGCTCTTCAAATTACTTGAACTTAAAGCGTCGTTTGTGCTTTCGCAATGAGCGTCTCGTTAATCGGCGGTGCAATAGCGCGCGGGCCAGCCTTTCACGCGCTATTGCTTCTACTCGACGCTTCCAGTCTACTCGCTCTATCCCCAGCTCCATCACTTCCTCCTTCAGCGTCCCCAAGGCCAATCTGCAGCCAGAATTTCTTCGTGGGCCTATACCGAATGGTTTTTTTTCGCTTGTCGGCAAAATGCGCGAACAACTGAACAGCTGTTCGCGGCCGAAGGCGAATAGCGCACAGGACAGCGTCGATCGAAAGCATTCACAATTTTTAAATGCAAGCAAAGGCTGCAGCTCAGTCAAGCGCTCAGTGTCAGTTTCCAGAGAGGCCATCACTGCTCTCTACGATGGCAATCGTACTTTTAAACGTGCCAAGGATTTACGCATGTTTTTTTAGCGGGCCTTAAGAAGCGAGGCTGGACACGCGCGAAAATGTGGGCTCTTCAAGTTAGAGTGCACACTTCTCTACGACGCAGCATTCTCTTCGTCGCAGCGGGCGGTAGCAGCAAGGAGTGGGCGGTAGCAGTTTGCTAAAGCTGTTTGCTAAAGAGTCTTTCCAGGCGAAACAAGCGCCTGCAGCTATTCAGCCGATTCAGACTGCTTCTTCTGAGAGTGACTGCCGATGCTTTTAAATGGATTGTTTCAAGTCTGACGGGGGGGGGGACGGGGTGGATACCCTTCGGATAGCCGCGTCTTTCGCTCTTTCAGGTGGTTTCTAAAAAGGAAAAAAAGTTTAGAGGCGACGCTATTTTCTGTGCAGATATTAAGACTTTTTCGCAAAATGACGTGTTTCTTTTTTGTGGGGCCTGAAAACAGCCTGTCCTGTCGGCGCTTCTTCTTCTGCGAGCAGAATCTGACCGACTGCGCCCAGAAAAGGCTGCAATTTCTTATGGAAGGAGTTTACAAATTATTTTCTACGGATTTTGAGAAGCGAGCGAGACCTGCTGGCTGGGGCACCTCTTTGGCGTCAACGCTTTGCGGTCTGTGGCCGCCCGCCTGGCGAAGACGAATGCTGAGGAATGCTGGGTAATGCTGAGGAGGCATTCGCGAATTCTGCGGCATTCGCCCAGCGTTCGTGCGGCACTTCGTCAGAGCTCATCCAGTTCAAAGTCGTCTCTTGGATAACCCCCACCCACCACCTACCCAGTTAAGGAATTGCTAGAAAATTCACTTTTGAAAAAAGCACTGCATGCTGTTGACAATGACGGCCCTACGGTCATATTGGCGTTCAGCCATGTCGTTCCTGGTCGCTCCTTATATCGCTCCTGGTCGCAAGACCATGGTTACGCAATACGGCCAAATGAGCAGGAGCATTTAGTCTTCCGCGAAACTTTTTGCAGATCATTTTTTGGGCTACGATTTCTATAAGGTAGATCGTGTCTTTTGAGCTACTTATCATGAAATTATTTTTATAGACACGCTTAAAGAGGCAGGTGCGCCTTCGGTACGCTTAGTCAGACTTGACTTCGAGCGTCGAACTACGCGTCCGGACTGCGTGCCTTTGGTACGGTGCTTAAGGCTTTCTACAAATTTTAAGATTATTAATGATGACTATATTAGAAAATTAAAATAATTTGACGATTCAAGACATCGGTTTTATAAATGGGCCTAAGAGCTTTTCTGAGCAGATTTCAAAGAAAAGTCCCCAATCAGATGCCACGCCCCTCGAGGCCGAGGTCGCGTTAGAACGTCTGGATTTATGTTATGAACGCGCTGCGACAGCTTCTGAATGAAATCCTTCTTCACTAAAAATACAGTGCGCGCAACGGGCGCTCTAGTCCTTGCAGCCGAACGACAGATGAAGGTGGGGCAGGTGAGGGTAGCTCGTAGAAGCGCGTCTAGCGAGCTGCAGTAGCCGGGCCAATTCTGAAAGGTGTGCATGTCATAGTGGTTAGATTATGATGACAGTTGAGATAGTCAGCAGCCCCTAATTTACAATGATTATTAGTCGGATGTTTCGTAATCGACGGTCTTCACGGAATGGAAAGCCAAAAAAAGCATGCTTAGTGATTTATGCTTTGAACTTTGAGCTAGCGAGATTAACGCTGTGGCTGGCGCTGTGCATGCGTAATTTTCTGTGGCTGTCGCAATAGACTGCTCTATTTTAAGGACGTAGAATTGTGTGACACGCAGGCGTAGATGCTCACGATTGCTGCCATGCTCTGCTACAGTTGGCACTCTGCCATATTTATTAGTGCAGCAGTTATGAATAGGCTGCCACACTTTGAGGAGCCAGCTATATTAGCATTTGTCACGCGTCTGCAAGGACTAGCACCATTACGAGCACTGTTTCTAGAAAAGTACTCTAGCTCAAATTTCGATGCAGCGCGTTTCAATATATATATATATATATATATATATTTATATATTTATATTTATATATTTATATATATGTATATATATAACATATATATATATATATGTGCATATATATATATATATATATATATTTATATATATGTATATATAAAACATATATATATATGCATATATATATATATATATTTCTTTTTAAATGTGGTCAATATATATATATATATATATATATATATATATACATATACAATATACGTAGGTGTGCTGACGATAGCAGAGCGCTGCATCGATCAAGAACGTCAAAACCCAAATAACAAGTGCATGTCTTTGGCAAAGAGGTGTATATTCCAAAGTCGCAGAGGGCCACATCTAACTAATTCGAAGCGCAGAAAGCAACTGACCAACCGTATCTTTAGATGTCCCTTTATACGCCTAAAAGATAGATTATGACACATAATAAGAGTAATACATTTGTTATAGTGTCCTCAGATAACTCTATCTCTTTCTAGGCACTTTGCATTTGCTGTACAGAAAGCATGATCGAATGGCAAGCGGTGGCATGCTCAATGACCAACAAATGTGGTGACATGCACAGGGTCAGCATGCAAATATGGTAAGTTGCAGCATGCACAAGTGTCAGTATGCATCAACATGCAAAAGACGAATGATTTGGACTCACTCTAAGTGCTGAGATAAATAGATGCGTCTTTAGTTTCTTTTTAAATGCGGTCAAGTCGCGGGATGTCGTGACGCAAGTCGGAAGTGAGCTCCATGCTTTGGGAGCGTGCGAACTAAATGCACGGTCTCCAATGGTTTTGAGTTTCGTACGCGATATGGCTAAGAGATTAGAGTCAGAACAGCAAGTTGTAGGATTCTTCGCATGGCGGTGTAGTTCTGTTAGGTAGGCTGGAGCCAGAGAATGAAGGGACCTAAAAATGAGTGGCAAAACCTTGAAGTCGATGTGTTGCTTGACTGGGAGCGAGTGCAGGTGGGCTAGAAGTGGTTAGATGCGGCAACTGCGATGCTCACCACAGACAAGCCTAGCTGCAGAGTTTTGCATCAGCTCTACATCCTGTCACTAATGACACATCCGGTTTCTAATGACTATAGCGAAAGAAGCAATAGTGGTCTCTAGCATTGCCAAATCTGACTGATGTGGGATGCTAACGGTTCACTGCGCTAGTGCGCATATGCCTTTTATAAAATATGCAGGTTTAGAGGTTGAACAGGCATCGGAGAGGCAGCTGACAACTGTTTACGGTCAAGCTGCCACCACGAGATAGATACACGGGTTTGGGATCTAATTACTAATTAGCTGCGAAGCTCCGATCCTTTTTTGCGATGCTCAAGCTTAAAGGACAATAAGTGCATATGACAGATTACGAAATTCGGGTAAGCTTCACTATTATTCGCACACGACGAAACGAATCCAAAATCTCTGGGTAACTCCGCTAGTAAGGTCAAATGCAATATGTGAGTAGTACGATTTAAATGCCCCATTGAAAACTTAAAAAGTGCCGTGAAACTAAATCATATTGAAGAACTAAGAGAACTAAATAGCTTTCCGGGAACTTTAATATGATGGAAAGAAAGAAGGTCACACAGACAAGTGACAGTGACAGTGACAATAATTAGCATAATTTCCCTACGCATGCACACATAAAGGGAAATTCACGCCGAGGGACCAGATACTGAAAGGACTGGGTGGAATTTTAGCATCATAATAGATGTCCCTAATCCATGGCATGTCACGATGTAAGTTGGTAGTGAGGTCCGAACCTAGGGAGCATATATAGTCGAGGCATGGTATCAACACAATTTGAAGTTAGTCTGAGGCTCAGCTCAACGATCAGAGTCAGTAGCGTAGACCCTACGAGGGGATGCCCGATCAGGAGGTACTGCATTTTCGATTGGTGCGCCAGAGCTCGAGAGAGTAAAAGAACACACACGGCGAGTCACAGAACCATGAAGTTGATGTACTGCTTGAGCCAGTGTAGGTCGGAGAGAAGTGATGCATACTTGAAGTTGCGACGTTCATTACAGTCGAGGATAGCAGCCAAAATGTGCACAGACTAAGCCTCCTGTTGAGCAAGCAGGAAAACCTGCAAGTAGTGACTTACTCGGGTCTTCAAGGAATGTCGCGACAGCATGAATCAGCTTGATTATGGCAACCTTGTCTTAGCAGCTCCGAATTTCGCAATGGTCCTTTCAACTGCCTTTCAAGCGAAATTGTCGACCATACCTGCGGCAAGGCAGTGTAGAGGGTAACACGACTTCCTTATGGAACGCCGAAGCGAGCTCTTTCTAGATGTTTTGCTGATAAAAATATAACTCACGTAGCTTCAGCAGAGAGAAATGAGGAGGCGATTATTTCCTAAGAGATCGTGCAAAGGATGGCTAGTGCTAAGGAAAGTGGCGCCGGTCACGGGGTCACGGCTACGGGGCCGCAGGAAGCAGCCGATCCCGATTCCTGCCATTTTTTGTGCTGCACCTTCTGCTTGGCTGGAAGACATCGGCACTTTGTAGCAGCGACGGTGCCTGGCTCAAGCTTTTTAAAATGGTATTTTAGCCTCGCAGTCTTCGAGGATTCGCGAAGTATGGATAAGGGTGCTTTGCCGAGAAGCCCACTGAAACCAAGCTTGAGTAGTTCAATCGAATGAATACGGGCGGTTTCGTAAGAAACCTTCGCCGAGTAGAACCCGACACAATGGAACAGCCACACAAGCCATCAAAGCAAGCATGTTTACGCAAAAGGTGCAACATTGAAGGGCGTTAACCCCTCTTTCAGAACAAAGGTTCATCAATCAGGATAAATCGTCGGGAGGAATTACGACGCTCCGTGTTTATCAGAATAGGAAGTCCATCTACGAAGCGTCTAGCTGGCAGTGCGTCAAAGCAGCTGCAATTGTTTACGATCGTTCTGCGAAGAGGAGAGCTCCCTGGAAAGCTTCACAGAGGCCAGTCATTTAAAAGCTGACAATATCGCCAGTAAGCCTATAAGTCGAACTCTAGTGTGACACACCTTTTCAGTTCCGAGTCACCAATTTTTTTCATTAATATTTATGGTTATCTAATCTGTCAAGTAGGCTGGCTTGGCTACCTTGCAGGTTTCATAAAAAGGAGGCGATCTGACGTATCAGATACTAATCCTAAAGCAATGCTACTTCTCGGTCTGCGTTTTCAGCTCGCTGAAATCAAATTTATAAAGAAAGTTTACCTATTACCACTAGCTGTGTCACAATAACTTAATCACAGAGGCGCGAGGCCTGCGAGTTTTTCTTTTACTACTGAGCAGCATTGCGGATGACATTGCTAGTAAGTTCCAGTCTGGTTTTATAGCTATACACTCTATATAGTCAGCATTACTTCGGGTGTATAACGACCAACTTAGGAATGCAGGCTGAGGTAGAGTATTTTTCCTTGTTTTGTATTAGTAATTGTAATTATTAATTATTAATATATATAATATATTAATAATTAGTAATATATTAGTAATTTGTCAAGTATTTCTCCTTGTTTTGCTCGATACTTCGGCAGCTTTTGATACTATCGACTACCAAGTCCTTCCTGAGCGCCTCTCATCTCGCCTGGGCATCGCTGGCACTGCATTGCAATGGTTCAGGTCCTATCTCAGTGGGAGACTTCTGAGTATTGATGTGAATGGGCAATTATCATCCGAGGAACCTCTGAAGTATGGGGTACCTCAGGGCTCTGTTCTCGGTCCCGTTCTTTTCACAGTTTACACACACACACACACACACACACACACACACACACACACACACACACACACACACTCTCTCTCTCTCTCTCTCTCTCTCTCTCTCTCTCTCTCTCTCGCCGTGTCAAATTCTCTCAACTCTCTTGCTGCACGTATTGATGGCCTCCGCACATGGATGGCAGCAAACTGTCTTAAATTGAATGACGATAAAACTAACTTAATATTTACTGGCAAACCGAGAGTGCTTCAGAAATGGAAAAGGTTAACGCTCAAAATCGGCTCAACCAGCATACCTCCTGTTGAATCTGCACGACATCTAGGTGTCATGTTCCAAAGTGACCGTTCACTAGACGACCACATCAGCTCCACAGTCAAGTCTGCCTACTTTCAGCTACATAACATTGCCGAAATTTGGGCTTGTTTAGACAGGGATACCACATCTAAATTGGTCATTGCATTTGCGACATCCCGTCTTGACTTCTGTAACTCACTGCTTACGTTTCTACCGGTGTGTGCAATCAGGTGCTTACAGAAGTTGCAAACTCTGGAGCTAGGTTTGACTGTCATGAGCGTCGCAGTTGCCACATCTCACAACTTCTCGCCGACTTTCACTGGCTCTCAGTCAAGCAACGCATAGACTTCAAGGTTTTGTTACTCACTTTTCGGCCCCTTCGTTCTTTGGCTCCAGCCTACCTATCAGATCTACTGCCCCACCAGGCTAAGCATTGTACCACCTGCTTTTCGAAATCTAATTGTTTACCTATGCTTGTACAAACCTCAAATTCTTTTGAGACCGTGCCTTTAGTTTATTTGCTCCCAAAGCTTGGAAGTCACTCTCGGCTGTCGTGACGACATCTCCTGACAAGACCACATTTCAAACCTAAAAACGTATCTATTTATAACAGCATTTAGTGAGTCCCTGTGATTCGTCCCTTATGTGCTGATCCGTGCTGACACTTTGCATGCTGCCACTAACCATACTTGCTTGCTGACCCTGTGCATGTCACCCCTAACCATATTGTTTTTGTTTTTTATTGAGCATGCTAACATTAACCATTCGATCGTGCTTCCTTTGCAGCAAATGTAAATGCCTAGAAAGAGATTGAGTTCTCTGAGGACGCCATATCAAATGTATTATGTTTTATTCTTATTCGCTGAGACAAGTGGCTGACCTATCGAAAAATAGCAAATCAAGTCAGCTATGCAACTGGTAACCTCATACTAGTTAATCGCATTGACAAAGACGCAGATTTATCTTTCTAAAGGACATTCAAGCCCTCCGAACAGACCGTTTAATACTCCCACCAATGCTTTTGGTAAGTGGTTAAGCGTCAGCTTTGATACCTAAGCATTTCATTATCGTTGATTACGTTGCTGCTTTCTATAGCGGTGGGAAAGAAGTCCCACAGCTAGGTCCGGGCAAGTAGAGAAAAAACACTCATCCCGCGCTAGCAATCCTCTGAACCTATCCGACAGACAGATCTCTGACCGATAAACCCCCCCCCCCACAGAACTGACAAGCCCACAACTGGCTAACCCCCAAAAAAGAGACAGAGATAGAGACGGAGATAAAGACGACTGACACCGAATTCCGCCGTGCCAGAATGCTGAAAGACATTGGCAACTTAATCACCGCCGACTTTTCGTAACGCCCCCAGTAGCAGCAGCAGCGCGAGTTCTCGTGCAGCTCTGGTCTTGACGGGTTCGACGAATAACCGCAATCCACTTTAATTAAGCTAAATTGACAGGAAATTAATATTGCCAAGCTGGAAATTTGGGCGGATATCGTATCAAATCTTCGATTTTATATATCCACCAAATTTCACGCCATTGTGAGCACGCGAACTCATGCAAATGGGCTGCAACGATAGAGGTCTGTACCGCTATCCACCACAATCCACTTTAGTTTGCCTCAAATCCACCACAAATCAAAAGTTTGGAATATAAAACTAGGCTAAATTTAAAATATCCCCTCACAATTTCTCGAGATTCCGCTCACGCGTACTCACAAAGTCCACTAAAATAGATGGCAGCGGGACGGGCCAAAACCGCATTCCACCGCAATCCACTGCATTCCACCGCACAACGAAAGAAATGCTGTTCGGAAAGCTCTTTTTTTATTGCATATGACAGTAAGCTCTGCGACAATAGTACTCATAAAATTTCACTTGCATTGGCACGGCCGTTCTCGTGCAATTCGCAGAAATCGACTGTGATAGCCTGGGTCAATACCGCAATCCACTCCAATCCAAAGCATCCATAGCAAAACGACTAGAAATAGATTGCACGGAGCTCCAATTTTTAATGCATATTAAAGCGCATTGTGTTGCGTGAACACCCAATTAAAATAAAAATTTGTGAATGTGCGCACTCTGGTAATACGCTGCAGTCGCCCGAAATGACCCTGGAAATACCGCGATCCGCTCTAAATTGTGGGTACGTGTTATTCATGCATTGCACTGCAATCAACCACAACGGCACAGTTCCATACCGCAATCCACCGAAAAGGGACCAGAACGCGTACACTAAAAACTCTAATTATAATTGCACGTAGCTCTATTCTTCGGTTATTGAGTACTCACACAATTTTACTATAATTGCCTGGATCATTCTGCAGCAATGCACTGCAATCGACTGCAACGGCCCGGGCCAACACCGCAATCTACTACAATCCGATGCAAAATGCCCCGAAATCGGTTTCTCAACGCTCTCATTTTAAATGCATATTACAAAGAATACTGTTTAAAGTGCAGCCGCGTCATGTTGACCAATTGCACTCTTACTATTTCGGACAACGTATGGCAATCTACGGCAACAGCTCTTCTCGAAGAAGTAATCCGCCATAAATCCGTGGCAAATCGACTGCGTGAAGCTCCAATTGCCATTG
>WPIO01000019.1:4052500-4140000 GCA_009760855.2 Cristatella mucedo | reverse complement strand
CTCGTATGAACCTCAAATCCTTTGGAGACCGTGCATTTAGTTTGTATGCTCGTAAAGCCTGGAACTCACTCCCGACTTGTGTCACGACATCCCCTGACTTGACCACATTTACAGAACTTAAAACGCAACTATTTATGACAGAATTTAGTTGGTCTCTGTGATTCGTCCTCTATGTGCTTATGCATGCTGACACTGTCCATGCTGCCACTAACCACAATTGCATGCTGACCTTGTGCATGTCACCCCTAGCCATGTTAATCATGTTGTTTATCAAGCATGATACCATTCACCATTCGACCATGCTTCCCTGCAGCAAATGTAAAGTGCTTAGAAAGAGATTGAGTTCTCTGAGGGCGCTTTATAAAGTATATTATTATTATTATTATTATAAATGTAATGGTCTCTTTTGCATAGCATGCTAAGAAAACTGAATCTCCATTCCAGTGCTTTAAAGCTCACTGCAAGAGAGGCGAATAACCAAGGATTAATGACAAGCGATGTATCATGCTTAGACAGTCGCACTAAAACACCCTAGTATAATGCCCAGAAAAGTATGCAGAAGCACTCAAGGAGCCACTTATGAATATATATATATATATATATATATATATATATATATATAAGTAGGGGACAGCATACCAGTCGCAGCTGCTATCAGGATTTAATGCTATCGACAGGACTTTCCGAGACTAAATCTGTCCCACGTTCCACAAATCGAGCCTGGTGAAAGTTGTGACCAGTGTCCACTTGGTAGCCAGCAACCCACGTGCTCTTTTTCACGAGAATAGGCAGCAGCTCTGTAATCATCCCACTCAGATCAAGGTAGCCTAATGCTGGGTAGGTAGAAGACCGTTTACACTCAGTAGTGCTGTGCCGGATGCCTCATCACACTTGTGCACCCTCAAATCCATGCCCATTAGTCCGGGAGCCAAAGCATTGTACTTCCACCAAGCGGCTCATCTCAGCTTTGCAATTGATATATATATTCCAGTTTGACAACGCCGTCAGCTGCTGAGCACTCCTCTTGATGCAGATCCCTTGCCATAAGTGTTACTGCCACCGGTCGTGAGCATGCCAGGTGACATCTGGAATCAATAGCATACATTGCTAGTGTACTGTTGATTTTGCAGTATCCGGCGAGCCACGAGGCATTCAAAAAATATTAAAGTTAAGTGAATCAGCACGGGGCTCCAATATTGCAGTTGATATTCGTTTGCTGTGCTCAGGCCAGAAAGGTAATAAATGAAGCAGGTGAGCGAGTGCAAATAATTTAATGTAGATGCTTGATAGTAGCAGCAGGCAGGCTGCTGGTGCCTGAACACGTGACGTTGTGAGCAATACGCTTTTATATAGGAACACGTGTGTGCAGCGAAAGTCGACGAGGCTTCAAGTGTGGTCTATATATAAAGCTCTGCTCCAGCAGCATTGCTCCAGCACCCAGTGAACCTCAGTGGCCTTGATGAGTAGCTGACACGCCTGATCGTACGTACACATCTACGATCATGTGCATAGTGTGCTCGATCAAATCAATATAAAATGAAGGCTTGGACTCTCGTGCATGCTTAGCAAGAGTCCATCCATCCTTAGGAAATCACTTTCGCGTGAGCAGATAGAAGAAAAGAATGCTCTCGCTTTGCTCACACATTTTCTTGCCGAGTGCAGCTGACTCGGACGATGCAGATCCTAAAGAGGACCAGGCTCTTCTTCTTCCCCTGCGTTGGCTAGAAATTATACATCAGCAATCGAGCGTAATGCAATGTGACGTATCTCCACCTCGAACTCCGCAAAACCACAGAGACAATGTGGATGTTACGCAGGAGAGTTTTCTTAAATGCACTTCAAAGCCTCAGCCGCTTTCGGTAGCCAGCAGACTTAATCTAACCCTGTCATGATTGTTGTCACTGAGAATCCTATCACTAACCATTCGATCGTCCTTCGTTTGCAGCCAAAATAGAGCGCATAGAAAGATATTGAGTTCTCTCAATCTCTTTCTCTCAATCTCAGGGCAATGAAGCAAATGCATTATTATTATTATTATTATTATTATTATCTCACAAAAGTCCCTGATTTCTGTAAAAAAACGCTAAAGCTTCTGAAAAATGTGAGGACTGTGAGTAATGCAAATACGTAACGATAACATAATTCTATTTCTTAGCTGAAGAGTTCCGAGAAAAGACTAATTTCACTGTCGTTTCCCGTAGCGTAGCGCGAAGGATCCACAAAATCAATCTGCATCCAAGAATAACTCGAGCTAAAAACCCAGCAGCACGATACAAAGTGACTTCATGGTGGCACCTTCTCGAGCGGTGTCTGAACGCAGCACCCGCACTTCCGGCGTTTCTCAGCAAAGTGTGGACACGTCACCGTGCTCCTCACTGCTCCAGTCGCAGCTGCAGCTGCGACTGCGGGGAATTCTCTTGCCCTGTTGCTGCGATCCTACAAAGCTTTAGTTCACGATCCCCGATCAGAAGGAGGCGGTAGTTGGTCTAGGTGGGCATCAGATTAGAGGCAGAGATGGAGAGCAGTAGGTGGCCGAAAGATGAGTTTGTGAAAGATTGGCAATAGCAGCAGAGTGCTCAAAGCAGAAACCATGCTGCTCCATTGCTGTCTCCATGAGAAAAAGAATGAGCAATGAAGTACAAGCCGAAACCGTATCTACCTCAAGAGCTGCAGACTATGCAATGATCAGGTGTACGTTCACTGGATATTGCTACTGGTCAGCCTCTGTTTGCCACCATGACTTGCTTGATATTAATGACCCTGACCTCTTGGGTTCGATTCCCGTAGTGGAGATCCTTTGATGCCTGCTGCAATCGGATGATAGTCGCTAGGCCTTGTCTACCACTGTGAAATTGAGGCTGCTGAATCAGCTGACTTTTTATTAACTTAGCTTTTACTTGTCCTAATATAAAAAGGGTGCGACTTTTTGAGGCCACACAATGCTCTAGTCTAAGCTACCACCAGTTGCATGGCACCTCTGCACACATGCTCTAATGTAGAAGGCCAGCTTTTAGGTTTCGTCGCATCGTGGGCAAGCCTTGAGATGTCAATAGCCTCAGACAGCTCGATTCGGTGAAGTTACAGCCTTGCAGGCTATCGGCGGTAGAGGGATAGGGTAAACGACCTGTAATCATCGGAATGCAGGGCCCGATCGCAGCGGGAGCTCAGCGGCGTGAGAAGCTCTCTCGCATCGACCGCGATTCGAAGCCTCGTTCACGTGGCCAAGTCGCGGTGAGCAGAGCGAGCATCAGCGCTCAGCACCTGCAGCTTGGCCGTGAAAGGGCCGGGGGAGGGGTGGTGGCAACGGCAGGGAGGCGGGGCCGGGGAGGTGGGGCCGGGGAGGTGGGGCCGGGGAGGTGGGGCCGGGGAGGTGGGGCCGGGGAGGTGGGGCCGGGGAGGTGGGGCCGGGGAGGTGGGGCCGGGGAGGTGGGGCCGGGGCAGGGCATGCGTTAGTGCACAAGGTACGGCTGCTGGTTCGAGCCGCATGCTGGCTGGCTCCTCGAGCGACTGATGCCTTGAAACTAGTGGCGAACTCTGCCAGCCGGACAAGAGTGATAGCAGCAGGGTAGGCAGGGGGAGGTCTTTCTTATCAGAAAGGTTAGCACTGAGGGTGGCCACAAGCAGAGAGAAGGTGATGACACCGAGACGAGGCTCTCGTGACAGATTTGTTAAGCGCCAGGGCTGTGCATTCTTGTGTCCGAGGTCGTGTTTTCAAATCCAGAAGATAACAAAGCACGTCTTACTTTTTTGCTGACGGTCAAGACTAGGGCTGCATTAATGTATTTGCAAATCTGGTTGATAGTTCAGCCCGGTACATTCCTTTTACATTTACATTTACATTTGCATGCTGCAGCTGTGCTCAGGGGTAGCATGCTAGCACTGCATGACACAAGTGATTGCAGCAGACAACCCTTTATGGCTAGCAATTTGTTTATTGCATATCATCCTTTATAGCCAGCTGCCAGGGAGATGAAAGCTTCTCAAGCTCTTCTGCTCCTCCATGAATGTGGCTGTTGAGTCAGCCGATATTACGGTTTTTTTTTTACTTACGCCCCTGGGTCTTAGCCCAGGGGTGAGGTGCTAGCTCTTCACGAGACAGGTCGTGGGTTTGAGTCCTGCACCGGTCGATCCTTTATTGCCAACTGCACTCGGTCGTTAGAGTAATTAAGGTTCTTCTGCAGCTGCATAAATAAAGCAGTTGAAACAGCTAACCTTTAATTTTAACTGTCAGCTGGTAACTTCTAATTAACTGAAACAGGTGATCTGCTACTAATGAAGGTAAATTTCAGCTGGCAGCATTTCTGGAGTATTTTATAGTACTGCTGCACTGCAGTACTTCTGCCATGCTGCTGCATCTCCCCAAATCCCAAAAGCATTCAAATCCGCAGCCTTGGTATCCCAAACCGATGATACCAGCGATTTCCTTTTTAGCTGTTGCTGAATGCCATGCATTAAATTGGATCGTTGCAATATAATCGCAGATGCATTCCAAAAAATTGCTTCACTTGAGTTACGTTCATATTGCACACATAATTCACCTAGCCTCTTCATCACCCCGAGATGAAGCCTGCTGGCTACCGAATGCACACCGACGGGCGATTAGGCTTTGAGTGTGCCATAGAGAACTCTCCCACGTAGCATCCACTTCGTCTTTGTGGCTTTGTGTGAGTTACAGACAGACGGAAATATATAATCTCCGATGCTTTCTGAGGTATACATTAGACACGTGTGCCGTGGTAGAGAGCAAGCATAGTGGTGGCCCAAGTGGACAAGCCTTAGCACACGACCCAGAAGCAAGAGTAGACACTGAAAGTTCGACAGCCAGTGAGATAGGGATTTCCAAAGGCGATGGAATGCTCAATTCCCACTCAAATACAGCGTCACCAAAGCAGCAGACATGAAAGCTACAGGTATGAGCATTCCTTCTTTAGGCTCAGGGCTGCTGGCTGCCTAACAAGAAGGCATGGGTGCAGGGCTGCTCTGCAGAGCCCAACTGGCTGCTCCGAGAGGAGGCGCGGCAGTTCAAGCACTAACAAGTTGGCGAGCAGATAGAGTCTACCCTTATCTGCTCGACCAGAGCGGCTGCTCATGTTGCTAAACGGTTGCAGCTGAAGATGAGCTGGTTCTTATGTCATGTCATGATCTAGGGCTTATCTTCTCTACTGCTGTGGTGCTAGGGCGACTCCAGATTCATGTAAGATGATAAGAGATCCTTATCATATCTTTTTGGCTTTAGACAAGAGAGTTAAAACTAAAGCTGAGCAAGATGAAAACGGGACTGGGTGGCTTGCGAGTGGAACAAACGGCAAGAATGCATGGCACGAAGGATGAAGTGAGGAGAAGACACAGATACAATCAAGAAGATGGAGCCTTGCAAGGCGATTTGGATGGAGCCTTGCAAGGCCACAGCAGAGAGCTCCACGGGTTTGCATTAGCCAGGCAGGAGGAATTATCTTGCGAGGCAGGTGTGATGAAGGGTGCCAAACAGGATTTGAGATGCCGATCCGGCTTAGCTGGCAGCAGGGGCTGAGTCAGTCAAGTAATATAGAGCCATGAAAAATTGAGATTAAATGTAGGAGGTGGGATTTTGCATTCGTGGGGGGCAGTCTCACCGGAGGCCAGTAAAGACACTCTCAGCGCAGGATACCATGCAGATGAGCTTCCAGGACCAGTATGCCTGCCTGAGCCTGAATAAAGCCGTAGCCATGGAGGCATGCGAGTTTTCTCAGGGGGCCTGAAATGGCTTGTAGCTGAATTAGTACACAAGACCTAGGGCTAGCAACTCGGCCCTCGATGCCTTGAAATGTGCTTGCAAATTTTAGTAATTCTTCGTGAAAACTAGAGCAGTCGGCCAGTCAGCCAGCAGTCGACGAATGAATGTTACGAAACATTGGCAGTCATCAAACAGTACCCCCAGATAGATCAACTTTGAGCTATCTTCAATTATGTGAGCAGCGAGTCTGTAATTACCTGTGCCAACGTTTTTTGCTTTGGCAGCCGTTGCATTGTCCCCGATGAGGAAATGTTTATCCCTCTTATTATTAATTTATAAAGAATTCGTACAAACGAGGAACGAGTGCCATAAAAGGCGTCGGTTTTGCCTAACTCTTGTAGTCGACTGCATGTAAGTTGTACACTTGTACACAATAGCTCAGTTTAGTGAGTGTCAAAGATCGAATACAAAGACCTTAATAATGATGGTGGTCGGTGGCCATTATTGTGGATTGCTGTGACGAGTATGCTCACAGTTCGCTCTCCAAAAAATCTTTCCTCTTTCAGTAGTAGAGGCTATAGAGCTCATTAGAGCAAAAATACACATGAAACATTGGAGGAAAGACCGAGCAAACACCATAAACATCCTTGCAATAACACCCGAAGCAGGCACCCCATCCACCGTTCATCAGAAAAATATATCCAAAAGATCGGAAAGCCCAGCCAGAAGATGCTGTGTAGGTGGCTAGTCTCAAGATGGGGTAGAGATAATAATAATAATACTAGTTCACTGTGTACTGCCTGCTAAAACAGAGCCAAATGTCTACTCAAGCGATTCACAACTTGCTGCAAGAGAGTCAGTACAGAGTTGGTGATGTGCAAGGTGTCACGCAGGCAAAAGCAAAGGAGAATCATGCGTAGATATAGTTAAGCTAAAGAAAGCAAAGAATCTCGTGTCCACCGATTAATAAGACCTGGGGCCAGTAACGCACACTGAATCATGTACAGGCAAGGCACACCGGAACAATAAAAGACAAGCTCACTGGGGTGAAAGGAAAGCGGACAGGAACAGATGCATCTTTAGCTGGGAAGGATTCGAGGTCATTGCTGCTAGCCACTATGTTTGGCCAGCTCCAGGCTTTTAGTGCACACTAGCTGAAGGATCGATCACCGAAAAGCTTGCATTACTTTCCGAGGGGCTGCAAGATGACTAGGTGCTGAGTATGCTCGAAGGCGACGACTGAACGCTGGCAGGAGTCCAGCAGTTCAGACAGATGACAAAGGGACGCCCACATGTGGCTTGGGAAGGTGGAGGTTAGAAGGAGGAGTGGCCGGCTAGCTCCTAAGAGACCGACGGGATCGTCGCGTCGGCCGATCGGTGATGGCCTTCGATGGCGCTACAGGGCTGGAAGCTTAGATGGAGTCTGCACACAGCCGTTTGATAGTCGCGGTGGCGCGGCAGATGTCTTTTCTCCCTCTGCCTCTGCAGCAACAGATCGGCAGAGCCGACCGTCCTTGGAGCTGTGCCACGTGGTCGTCCAATGAATGATCACTTTGGAACAGGAGACCGAGAATGCCGCGAAGATGCTACAGGAGATATGCTTGCAGAGCCCATTTTGAGGTTTGGCTTTTCCGATTTCCAAGTCACCCTGGGTTTTTCCCAAAACTATTAAGTTAGCTCTACCTTCATTCAACTTGTGTAAGAGTTTACTGCTGCCATACAAGTACAAATATCAGCACTATAATAGTAGTAGTAAGAATAATGATACATTTATATAGCACCTTCAGATAAATTAATCTCTCTCTAGACACTTTACATATGCTGTAAAGGAACCATGGTCAAATTATTAGTAGTAACGTGCACGGAGTCAACAAGCATAACATGTTAGAGGTAGCATGCTCAGTGTCAACATGCACATATTGTAAGAGATAGCATGCACAGTGTCAGCTCGCAAAGGCACACAATGGAAACATCAAAATGACCCACCAAAGTTGTGTGAGAAACAGGTGCGTTTTATCTTCTTTGTAAATATCATAAAGTCGGTGGATGTCGTGATGTTAGTTGGGAGTGAGTTTTAGGCTTCGATAGCACATGAACTAAAGGTACGGTCTCTGGAGAAGTTGAGGTCGGATCAAGGCATAGTTAAATGAGTTGATTCAGAAAAGCAGGTGGTCCGATGCCCATTCTCGCGGGGAGAAGTTAGCCAGAGAATGAAGAGACCTAAAAGTGAGTGATAGAACCTTGAAGTCGATACGCTGCTTGATTGGGAGCCAGTGCAGGTAGGCAAGAAGTGGTGCGATGTGGCAACTGCGATGTTCACGATGACCAGCCAAGCTGCAGAATTTTGCACCAGCTGTAAGCAAGCGCCTGATTGCATATGTCAGTTGACCCGCATGAAGCAAGGGATTTAGGAGAGTTCGACTAGCTACAGGTTTTAGGGAGGCATCAAAGTACGGGTGCAGCTGTGTGCCAATAGAATAGAGACGAAAGTCTAGATTGTGCTTCGAGATAATATCGGAGAGAGGGAGAGTAAAGATTTTGAAAATAAACGGACATAAAACAGATTCACGGGGTAACCCACACTTTAAAGGCTCATCCAATTGCTATTGACATGTATGCTGTAATCTCCTAAACACATAGAACCTAAGCCGAGCTGGTTTGGTCTAGCGGGTTAAGGTGCTCGCCCCGACCAAGGTCTGATTGAGGTTGTGGGTTCGAGCCCCGAGGCATATGTGAAGTGCCTGAATAGAGATTAAGTTCTCTTGGGGCGCTATATAAATGAATTATGCTTTTTATATATATTTTATAAACCTATGAAGTGCAGTTTCAGGGATGCCAAGGCAAGATAGTAGGCACACACGAAGAACTTCGTGATCGAAGGGACCAAACGTTGTTGAGAAATCCAGCAGAACTAGCACAGAGGCTCTCTTAACCAAGAATGTATTCGGTGGGCTTTTGCCAAGCTGACATCAAACCGTTTTGCCAGGGATGCCTAGATCACTCGTTAAATGCTGCTTAGAAGAAGGCGGAAGCGGATTTCGTCCGTGTCACTAGCTACCTCCAGTAATGCCTAGCGTGAATATACCCTTAATTTGACTCTTAACATGCTGTATTCCAGTTTTTCTTGACCTCACCACTTTTCCTCTCATTATGTCACTTTATTTTGTCAGTTTTGTAAATCCCTCTTGGTTTCTCCTTACGCACATGCCAGTAGCCCGATATATTCCCAACATTAGTGAAAGCACTCTGAGGGCGGTGCAGAAATGCTCAGCAAAGGCTGTCAGCCAGGCTTGCTGCTTTTCTTCACGAACGGCCAATAAAAAACAAGGCTGTTCAAGAACTGAACCTGCACCGATGGCTCCACAGGACGAACGAGTTTGTGCAAAGTGCAGCAATAATCCAAGAATTATCAAAAGTGTATGGATCAATGAATCATAACGTCGTACTGCCGGAAGATCTATTTTGTGCCAACATTTGCTGCTAGAATGGAAGATCCCGAGCGAACTGATAGAAAGATTAGATCAGATTGGCAGCAGCGGTTTCGTGTTTTTACTTGATCCATTTTCTAGCATCTATTCGCACCAGCTTCGTTTTGCCGAACTTGCCCAAACTTGCCATAGAGTAAATGGAAACGGCCGATTTTCTTATTTTATTTATGCAGCGCTTGGAAGTTGGACAAATCGAATTCGCTGTCGAGCCTCGAGAAAAGAATGTTAGTTTGACGAAGATGTTACCCAGATGCCATTCTCCCCGATGTCCTTACAGCACACAGCTAACCGCTGCTTCAGCCTGGCTGCAGCCCCTGCACTGCCAACGGCCATTTCAGATGGTGTAGGTACCGCAGGGAGCATGCCAAGCCTACACATACCGTCTATGCCCAGATGCCCTTCGGTTAACGCTTATATCGAGAAAGAAAGAAATGCTAAACACAGCCTTAAAAAACTACCAAAAATTCGGGGCTCAACGGCCAACGCTTAGCAATTGATTATTGCTGGTCATGTCAATCCATTTTAGCTAAGGCTCGCCTACGAAGGATATCTTGTTTGGCGCCAACTCGTGGTTATTGCTTCTTCAGCAGCCAGCTGTAAATTGACCAGACAGATATTTGGTTCTCTCAGGGTGCTGTACAAAAGACATTGTTATAATCACGTTTATCATTAATATTATTCTTAAGGTGAGGTCTCAAGTTAAAAGAGAAATAGTGGAATCACAGATCAGGAGCCCAAAAAGTGTCAGCGCCCGCTATCGACCGTCTCCTTATCTGCTCGAGATCATGTACCCTGCTCTCAACGATCCTAGTGGCGACTTAGCAGAGTGCTTTTCCAAATTCGCAGGCCAGCCAGAACTGATAAGAGGTTCCACTCCCTCATTGCCCTCCCTGGTGGTGGCTCACGCGGCCCCTCTCTGTCTCGTGCTTTCTTCTTCTCTCTCTTCCGCCTCGTCACGTCTCGCTCAGCTCGCGTGCCAAGCGAAACTGACCACCATTATTCTAGAGCCTGTCCTGCCAGTTCTCCCAATGAGGTTCGTAGAACCTGTTGCTGCAAACCGTAAGAATTGTCTTTTCCACGCGTCCCCGGTTTCTGTGGTGAAGTCCCTGCTCCACTGAAAAACGGCTGTTGTCAGGCCAATCATTTGAAAGTTGACCCTGGATCGTGAGAGCCTGAGTAAATTTCATTGTTGTTCTGCCCTTCTTATCCAAAACACTTGAATGAGTGGTGACTCAGCAACAGTCCGATTGCATCAGCTCATCCGACGTTGCTAGCAAGTCCCTACTCGGGATTTACAGCTAAGAGCTCTAGAAAAACCGCTCTGCTTCCGGTTTACCATGACCTTCTGAAGAATGTTGATCAGGGCAGGGCCACTCTGCTGGTTCATCTAGATCTGCCAGCAGCTTGTGACACGGTTGCACAACCAGATCCTCACGGATCAGCTCTCGCTAACGTACGTAGATATCACTACGCTTAGATATCCTGCTGGCGTAGGGCTGAAATGGGTTAGGCCCTACCTAAGTGAAAGATGTCGGTGTCTTTTAGTCATCTAGGAAGCCCTTAAAATAGGGGATGCCCCCCCCCGAGGGTTCGATCTTAGTTTAGGTCGTTTTCTTTTTACTATCTGCGCTCTCCCTCAGTCTCCCAATGCCAATCGCCAAAAGACGAAAACAATGTTAGCTTTCATTTTACACGTCGATGTCATTCTGCTCTACCTTATCATTCAACCCTTTTCAAAGACGTCCAACTCGCCTAATTTCCTTGCAGCATGCATCTACGACATTCGCACTTGGATAAGAAAAACCTAATACACTCAGCAGAAAATAATCCTCACAATGTGGGAGCCACTGCTGTGGCTGTAGATTTGTTCGGATAATAAATAGCAGGGTCTTCTACTGTACTAGGTATCCTAAATTATGCACAGCATGGGAAAATATTTATTGGCAGCCCAAAAACAAGCATGTATGCTGCTGATACGTACTTAAGAACGACTATAGAATAATATCAGCAGGTTTCCGAGGCAAAGTATTCGGCCTATCCCAGTACCCAATCTTTCCAGTAAAATTCAGGCTATTTAATGTATCTTCATCTATAATTCCACAAAGCCACACATACTAAGTGGGTGTCGCCCTCCAAGCTTAAGCGGCTCTCGGTACGAATTCGGTGGCCAGCAGACTTCGTCTCACGTAATTACGTGTAAATGAGAAGCATAGCTGAGTCAGGAGGGCAGCTGAGTTAGTGAGTAGCATGGAAGTAGCTGTTAAATGCGACTGGAAAGAATGTGCTACAGCCGGCAACAGGACAGTTAATACCGTTGCGTAAGAATTGTGGAAATTAGTTCCACAGTCTAGGACCTGCAAAGCAAAAGCTTCTGTTACCAACGGTCTCTAAGTATAGAAATGGAACAGCTAATGTATTGTCCATACAGGACCTGAAGGCACATGGAGGCTGAAAGTGGTGCAGCAGTTCAGCTGGGCATGAAGGCGCCAAGCTTTAGCGGGCCTTCACGGGCCCACCTAGGTCAGCGGACGAACTTTACTCTGCATCCGTCGATCAACCGATAGCCACCGAGGTTAATTCAGCAAAGGAGGCAAATGGTAAAATGTCTGGAATTTGTTAACTAGCTTTGGAGCCATATTTATCACCAGCTGCAGTGGCTTGGTGGCTTTCTTCGGCAGCCCAGCCAAAATTGAACTAAAGTAACGATGCCTGGAAAGAACCAGGGACCTAGTTAATTTTTGTGAGCTACCGTGGTAGACAGAGTCCCTCATCTTAGATCGGGATCGGATACGGTGGCAAGCTATGAAGGCAATCTTCCTAATGAAACTTTCAAAATTTTGGCAGTTGTAGTTAAGTTTTAATGTCGTCACATTTAAGGAAATTTTCCGATATCCAGGATCGAATGTCAGCAGATCGAGCATTTAATTTGGCAGCTGCTGTAGCCGACTCCGACGGTATAAAGGACAAATCCAGCCGCGTATCGTCAGCATAGATGTAATAGCCGATCTCCTGGACCCGAATCACTTCTCCCAGAGGCTCTGTATAAAAAGGAAACAGCATAGGACCGAGGATAGACCCTTTCGGAACTACACGGGTGACTGGTCTGGTTGATGAGACTTGACCAACGTACTATGTGGATTGAACACAGTCGGAAAAGCACGATTTGAACCGTGCTAGCACCTCATCTGCAAGACCGATCGTCGATCTCAATAGTTCGAGAAGGATTTTGTGATAAGTATTTTCAAACGTAGCTGATAGATCCAAAAGAGTCAGGGCAGTGACATTCCCATCATCTTTGCCGCTTTGGATGTCGCTGGTTACATTTGATTAGAGTTGTTGTCGCTTAAATCTTAAATCTGACATTTTTCATTCTTTTCAACGTGCACGTCACAAGCAGCTCAGAATCAATCCTTTTTTCTAGGATCTTTGACATAAACGCAGGATGGAAAGCTGGGCGATAGTTTGCCAAGACTCTTGAATGCAATCCAGGCTTTTCAAGTATCAGTCGAATGGTGGCCGATTTAAAAGACTCTGGTTTAACCCGTCATCGAGAAAAGTCCTAAAAATCTTGAGTTGAACTGAGGCTGAACTCAGTTTTCCTTCCAACGAAGACTACAGAGGAAACAGTGTAGAATCTTCGGGAGATGAACTCTTTTTACTCGACTCTATTAAGACAGCCACTCCGAGGTAGAAGCCTCAGAAAATTTTTCAAGGAAGGTCACAGGTTGCCACTCAACAATTGAGCCCGATGGCAGTAATCCGGGTTACAATGGTAACCTGGGTTCGCGGAATGCAATAACTACCCGAATATTGGTCCAAATTATATGCAAATAGGCTACAAATGTCGGGCTCGTCGAGTTCTATTCGTCAGCACAAAGGCAGCAATTTCGAAAACGATGATTTTTATTGCGCAAGTTTGCAGCGGCTGACCAGATCCAGGGCAAGGATCCACGGCTCGATCGCGAAAATTGAGCCTATTTTTCGAGAAATAGCTCAAGATAGATGGCTGATTGGGACAACCACTGGTGCCTTGTTAGGGCGCCCCACAGCGTAGCTGCACGCTCGGAGCAGCTTTCTGCGCTGACGCTCTTGTTTTTCTGCCACGAATCGGCGCCATATCGGATGCCAATACAAACGGCGCACCAATATTGTCAGGATCTTCGTCCTCACCATCAGCTATACTACCCAGGCGAGTGCTGGCGCAGCGATTCCAGATTTCCTGCATAATCTGTTCAAACCAGCGGGTGGCAGTGAAGTTCCCGGGAGATGTTTCCAAGAACTTGCACATCAGTTCCATTTCGTTGTAACGAACACCGTTGGTAACATCTTTGATATCGTCATTAAAACCAACCATAGCCTGCATCATTTCATTGAGCTCTTTCGCACATAGTTCTTCAGATTGCTTCGACATGATTCTGACGGCGCTTCGCCTGAATCAGGTCAACGGCGTTTTCGACTTCGAAACGCTATATTTGTTGAGCAGCTTTCCGCAAAATAAATAATTAATTGCGACTCTACTTGCGGAAATTCGGTAACCGGGGTTACCGCCATCGGGCTCAATTGCTTTAGTCGGGGGGGGGGGGCTTTTTTGAAGCGAAAATATGTGCATTTTTTATAAAGACGGCTGAAAACTTTGCCGAGCTGAGAGTGAGACCTCCAAGAACTATAAATTTGCTTTGGTCTATCCGGCAGGACTTCAGCTTAGTGGACTACAACAGAAGAGACAATGCAGAAGCCGGTGGCCCCCATGCCTGGCCACAGAAGGAGGTCATCAAGAATCCTGATGGGACGACGTCGCACTAAACGCATACGAACAGCCATCGTATTTATTTTAGGCTGTCAATAAATATTTTTAAATGCTGCTCATAATTTAAGTGTCTGGCATCGTGGAAACCCCTCTTATTACCCGAACGAAATAACAGCCACATCATTTGCTTAGGCAAGCTGCAAGAATGTTTTTGCGGCTACGAGTATTTATGTGCATGCCTAATTTCAGCCTCTAGTTGGTATTGTTTCCCTCAAAATGGGTTCATCTAGCATCACTCCAGTGACGTCTGAGCATGATTTGGGCATGCTATTGCTGAACGAATGGTCTTTGGTCGAGCTCTCCTCGCCTCTATTGTTAAGTCAACCTACCGTCTCACCTGAGTACCAAATCGGAGCCTACTCAGACAAATTGGGGCCCACTCGGAGTACAACAGTAAAACTAGCTAAAGCGGTTGTGACATCGTGTCTATTTATTAAAGATTCCTTTATTCGGGACTTTCTTCCTTTATCCTTAGTCGTGCGAAACCGGTCTTAAACTCTGCAGCTCGTCTTGTAGATCATCAACGGCTAACCTGCCATATTGCATTGCTTCTGAGCTTCACTCGATCCCTATCAAGCATTGAATCAACTTTAAGACTCTTACTTTGGACTACAAATTAATTCAGGCGCTTGCATCAACCTACTTATCCGACCTTGCTCCTTCAGTGAGCTCGTGCACAGCCTGCTCGGCCACAACTTCCTCGTCGCCATCTTTGTCTAGCCATTCCTCCACTACATTGCAGTAAGGCGGTTGGTTGCTTTTCACGTACTCGGTCCCGAGGTCGTTGGCTTGAATCCTGCGGAGGGCGAACCTTTATTGCCGTTGCAAGCGGTGGTGATAGCCGTGAAAGCTTTTCCGTCGCTATACAAAAGAGGCTGTTAAACCAGCTAGTATTTTTTTTGATGATCAGGCCTTCAGTTCGTATGCACCAAAAGTCTGGAACTGACATCCGGCTATTGCCATCACCTCCATCGACTTTGCTTCCACTAAGAAGCTCGCACCGACCAAGGAGGTCTGGCCGAGGAGGTCGTGGACTCGAGCATCATGGCATATGTGAAGCTTCTGAGTAGAGATTAAGTTCTCTTATATCTCTGTACAGATGAATTATAAGCCTCACCTAGAGATACATCCTGCTCAGGTCTACCTGCGACCCAGTGAGCTCAATTTTTGTGTGCTACTGTTAGCGTCACATGCTTACATGAGAATGATTTAGAGCTACTTCTGGTGGTTTACCGTCGTTTACTTTTACTCCGGTTGTGTACTCGTCTACCGTGGTCCTGCTGACCAGCCACGTCTTCCTGCATGTCGTTGCATTTCCGCCTAGGCAATATACCTTGCACGTCATTAATGCCTTCGCTATTGCTTCTTATGAAGAGAGTTGTAAAACGCCAGTGAGTAAGTCTTGCTTCTCCCATTGCACTCTAAAAAAAACTATTTTTATTATCATTGTTATAATTTTTATTATTACTGTCCTATTATTATCACCTCTCTGCTTGAGCCCACGTTTGCCAGCTTAGCCTATCTACAACTGTGCCACCTGGTGACAGTGCAGGCCAAGTGCTCCCTAGGTTGTTTCACCGGTTGTTTCCATGTGTCGGCACCTCGGCACGGCTCCATCGCCACGATGGACGGGGCGAAGGGAGAGAAGGGAGGGTCTCTTGTGCTTTTTCGCTGCAGCATGTGATTGCGATAGGCAAGCATACAATCACGGCTCTGTATTGAGCATGCTTTCTTTGAAGTTCAGCAAACACAACCACCAGCTCTGGCCTGTACACGGTTCGTGGTTCAACCACGTGACTGGCACAGCAATGTCAGACCGATCCGGGAGGCCCGGATGCTGGTGGCTGCCTCGGTGCCAATCAGTCGTGCCCCTCACCCACCCACCCACTCACTCCCACACACCTGCGTATGAGCACAGGAGCACAAGGCGGAAAATCCTATGCACGACGATGAATCTCGCGTGCCGCCGCCCCACCCCCTCAGGTCACTGCGTGACAGACGACACCGCACCTGCACACGAGTAGCCTGACGCGCCGGGAACCAGCCGTGGCGCCACTTAGACCATGATGGTGCGTGAGCTCAGCTTGAGCGTGGTTATGCGGCGCCTGATTGAGTCGGACACAATCGTCTTGCTACCGGTATCAAAGTCCTCCGGCTCTGACGGAGGCGTCTGCAGTCGAGGCCGGCTCCCCGGCGGCACTGCTGCTCCGCCGCTGCCCTGTCGAATCGTCAGTGCGGACGGATGCAGGCTTCCGCCGCAGCCACTATCCCTGCAGCCTGCACCGGTCACTGCTGCTGCTGCTGCTGCTGCTGCTGCTGGGGTGGCGCTGACGCTGGTGCTGAGCTTCTCAAAGAGTCTCACCAGGTCGCCAGTGCTCCGGCACGGGTCAGGCCTCGGCGAGGCTTCTGCTGCCGCCGCCGCCGCATGTGACAGTGTCGCGTAGCGGCCATCGTGCTCGGCGGCCTCCTCCTCCTCCTCCCCCTCGGCGGCCGAGTCAAAAACGAGCAGCGTGGTGCGGCTGGCGGCGCTCGCCACCGAGCAGCGCCTGCCCCGGCCGCCGTCGAAGAGTGCTGTCGACTCGTACTCTCGCGGCGGCACGTGCAGTCTGTCCGTAGCCAGCGACGATCCGCCACTGTCGCGACTGCCTCTCCATGACGGCATGCCGCTCTCGGGTGTCGAGCAGGCGCTGCGCTCGGCCGACGAGCCGGTGGCTGCCACCGAGGCGGCCGATGCTTCGCTGTAGTGCCCCTGCCCCGTCGACCCCATCGGGAGGTCGTCGGTGTTGGCCGTGCTGTCATTGTCGGAGACAATCAGAAGCGGCATGTCCGAGCGTTGCCATGGCCACCGCTGCTGCGCCGGCGCCGCCAGCAGGCTGTAAAAAGGCCGACCGGCAGCCGACTCCAGCGCTTCGTCGTCGTCGTCGGCAGTAAGGTCGAGTTCGCTGGCGCCCCCCAGGTGCGCCGGGCCGAGCACCGACGTTGCGCTGCCGACGGCAGAGGCCAGCGAGGCAGCGACTTCTCTGCGAGCCGCCGGCGCCACTCTGCGTTGCTTGCCGTCACCACCGCTGGCCGGCCGTCGGCAACCGCTGTCGTCTGGCGGCAGTAGCAGCAGCGGCGGCGTCGCCTCGGCAGTCGCTTCTGCCTCGGCCGTCGGCAGCTCGTCGGCAGCTCCGCCAGGCACAGCCGACGACGACTGGATGTACGGCCCTGGTTGACAGCCGCCTGACTGGCAGGCGGTCGCTGCTACAGCTCCGCTCTCGGTCACTATGGCAGCAAGTGCGGAGTCGGTTGAGGCACCAGCAGCAGCAGCAGCAGTAGCATCGTCTAGCGCCATGGCCGCCACCGAGGGGGCAGCCACTGTCGGACTGCTGTGCCGGCCGTGCCGCGGGAAGCGCCCGCAGGTGAGCTCGGCGAGGCGGCCTCGCGTCACACCGTTGCTCGACAATATCGGCTGCGACGAGCTTCGACCATCGTCGTCCAGTCGGCGCTCTGGCGGCACTCCGCCACTGCCACCGCCGCCACCCTCCGGGCCGCCGACGACCCCGCCGTGATTGGCCCACGATCGTGGGCGTGGCTTGGGCGGCTCCCCGCCGCGCCTGACGTAATCATAGAGGTCGTCGACCTCGTCGAACAGCAGGTCGAACTCCTCGGACGACGGCTGGCTGTGGCGGTCAAGCGAATCAGTCCTGTCGCTGGCCTCCGACGACACAGAAGAGCGGTGGTGCATCGGTGCAGGCGTCGGCGGAGGCAGCGGTGGCAGCGGTCGTGGCACCCAGTCCTCCTCGTGCGAGAAGCTGTTCGAGTAGAGCCTGCTGCCGCTGCCACCGGGCAGCGACATCGGCAGCGTCCCGGCTCTCGCCGCCGCCGTCGCACCGCCTCTGCCCTCGCCATCGGTGCTGACCAAAACCTGAATCGTCTTAAAGTAAGCGTCCGCCTTGCTGCAGCTAGCCCGGTAGAGGGCGGCAAAGTCGTCGCGAGCCTGAAGCTCGGCGCGGTTCTCGGCGGACATGACCTGCAGCCGCGTGCGAGCCGACACGGGCACTAGGCTGCCACCGGTGTGCAGTGGCAGCAGCAGAGCCACCTCGTCTGTCCGCACCTCGGTCAACCGGAAGCAACCGGGAGCGCCGGGGCCTGCCGCGCCGGCGCAGGCCTTCCGCCCGCCCACCGAGCGGACGGTGAGCGGCATCCGGAAGGCATCGGCAATGGCTGCGATCCGGTGAACGCCGACGACGTCGGCGCCGGATGTCGACGCCACGGGGCTGAAAGAGCCGCGTGAGTCGCAGTCGAAGTAGAGCGCTACGCCCGCCTCGTCGAGACAGTGCAGCGATCGCTTCCGCCTGTGCCGCCAGCCCAGGACGGCCGTCGTCACGCCGACGACCGCCAGGAGCTCGCCACAGTGGACCGTGCGCGACTTGTCGGGCGCCGGCTCGCGGCCGGCGACCGAGGCCGACGCGTCGGCGTAGTAGTAGGCCTTGCACTTGTCGCGCGCCAGGAATGCTCTCGGCAGCGCCTCGGCCAGCTGCGAGACGCGGTCGAGCGGTGGCAGCGCCTGGCCGTTCTCGTTGAGAATCTCGAACCAGCCCTCGTAGGCGAGAGGTATGGAGAAGCGGCGCTGCTCGTCCAGCAGCAGCTGCTGCAGCTGCTGCTGCTGGTGCTGCTGCACCACTACCGTGTCGGCCGCCGAGCTGCCGCTGCGGCTTCTGAAGCCGCTGCTCGAGGCGGCGGCGCCGCCGCCGCTGCCACCGACGCCACCCGAGCCTGCACTGCCGCCCGACGCTGCTTCTGCCAAGACGTCGTGCGCCGCTGCAGACGTCGCCACGGCCGTCGCCCTGTAGGCAATGACCTTGCGGTGTGAGACGACCGAGTGCAGGAGCAGAGGCTCGTCCGTGACCTTCTTGGGCAGCTGATTGCAGCCATGCTGCACGACCCTGATGAGCGTCGGCTGGGCTCGCTGAAGCTCCGCATGCCAGTCATCGTGTCCGAGCGCCTGAGGAAGAGGCGAGGCGCTCAGCACAGTGAGCCCACCCAGCTGCCGGTCACGTGGCGAACGCCAGGCAGGTACAAGCGGCTGGGCTCTCTCTCTCTCTCTCTCTCTCTCTCTCTCTCTCTCTCTCTCTCTCTCTCTCTCTCTCTCTCTCTCTCTCTCTCTCTCTCTCTCTCTCGCAAACGGCTGGGTTCGCAAGTGAGCAAGCTGGTATCAGGCGGTCTTAAGGTATTCGGCAGAGCTGCTGCCAGTTGCTAGCCTGCAGGATTGGCCGGATTAGCATGCTTGACTAGTTTGACTTCAAGCCGACGTTGCCGGCTAGTGTGACACTGCCGTCGGAGGCAGCCACTGTTCCAACTGCCGCCCGCTTCAGTCGACTAGTGATCAGTGTGACCCGTGTGCCGCGCTGCCTGCTCGGCTGCAGCGTGGCACACAGCCCGACCCAGTCGAGAGCCGGAACCAGCTGGCTCCAGGTGCGATTCACACGTCCTCACTCCCTCACCCCCATTCAACTCGCCACTCGCAGACACTTTCCTGGAGCTATTGCTTCCTTCACAGCATATGTCAAGTGTCTGGAGAGAGAGAGAGAGAGAGAGAGAGAGAGAGATTCAGCTCTCTGAGGGCGCTATATAAATACATCATTATTCTCACACGAAGATGGCATCTCACGTGATCAGCGTGCATCCCTGCTGCACAGCGGCCACTGCCTTCAAGCGAGAGCTTCGAAAGGGGCCAGACGCTGTGCCGCAGACGGACCACACGACCACGTGCTGCACTTCACACAGTGCAGCACAAGACAGAGGCTCAGCTCCATTTCAGCTCAGCCGTCGTTCGTCCACTCAGCTTGTTGCTAGGGGGAAGGCAGAGGGCTGCTGGAAGTCGATCAACGTCAACGCTCGGGTGCAGGTGAAGGGGGAGGGTTGACGCTTGCACATGTCCGGGAAAACTCTTCGGCTTCGGCCGAGACAATCTGCAACTCGACAAACAACAGATGGCCTCTTCTCATTCGATCCTCTCAGCACGACGACAAGACAAGATCCACAGGCAGTTAGGTCCGGTGGCAGAGTCTGGGTGGCGGTCCAAGCTTTTGGTTTTGTCGCCTAGGCGGCTGAGCCAAAAAACTCGGCGGCATACCTCAGCCAAACCGTCGACAGCTTCGAGGGCTTCAAGAGCAACCGTTTCAAGGGCTCACTGCTCACCAAAGAGCTGACTCTTCCGGCTGATTGGAGCACCGGTGAGAGAGAGAGAGAGAGAGAGAGAGAGAGAGAGAGAGAGAGAGAGAGAGAGAGAGAGAGAGAGAGACTTGCTGTCCAGCTGCTGCTTCGTCAGCACAGTCGATCGTCGGTGCTTGAAGGGCAGATTGCAGTCGGTGAAATCAATTCGTAGTAATTGCAACAGTTTTGCAACACTGTACCTCAGCTAGCCACTGGGTACACTTATATAGAGATTGCTAGATATCCTGGTGGTACTGCTAGCCCCCTCCCCACGACCACCACAACCCCCCTGGGCATCTTGGCTGACTCATGGCTCAGCCGTTGCCACCGCAAGAACCAATTAGCCGTTGCTAATGGCAGGCTAGCGTCTACCGACTGTGACAGCCATCTCTAGAGCCGGCTTACTTAACTGCTGTGGCCCAGCCCACCTCCACAAGGATGGGCTGCCCTATTGGCGATGCACCGAAACTTGCATGGGGAGGCCATGTTAAGCAGACTGGATGCCAGGCAGTAGACAGGAGGTGCACTCTCGACTACAGTGGAGCCGACTGACAGTGCTGATATAAATAAATATAATTCATTTGTATAGCGCCCCAAGAGAACTTAATCTCTATTCAGGCGCTTTACATATGCTTCGGGGGCTCGAGCCCGCGACCTCAGCCACACAGACCTTGGCCGGGGCGAGCGCCATAACCGCTGGACCAATCCAGCTCGGCGATCTGCTCGCGCGCAAGAAGCAAGCTGAGCTTTTTTTGGGTAGCCGGCTGCATGATGAATTCAAACCTGATCGAGACTATTTCGGTTCGGCCTGCAGAAGAGAGCGCTGAGCGGTGAGCAAGAGCAGGTCTTCACAGAGGCCTGAGTGCAGGGAGCCAGCACAAGGTAGCAGCAGCAGGGGAGCCAGCTCAAGGTAGCCCCCAGCGATTGCCCCAGCACACTCGGGCTGCAAGGTTTTGCACCGAGGCATCTGAGCCTTTGCTTCTGCACACCTGGCAAGTTGGTCCCAGAGAGGTTCACCGTGGGTTCACGAAGGGCGCCGGATAAAGGCAAATCGGGTTCATCCCCCGGGCTCCGGCAGTGACCAGTCAGCCCCCCCCCAGCCCCAGCGAGGCAGATTAATGGCCATACGTCGTTCGGTTATGGGTTCGTGTAGAGACACTACATTGTTGTGTGAGATGAAGTCTGCTGGCTACGGTATGCCTACCGATAGCCGCTTAGGCTATGTGTGCCCTATGGAAAACTCTCCCTCGCATGCCTGCACCAGTCTGTGTGGTTTTTCGGAGCAGTTGCAGCCGGAGATGCTTGCATGCAGCATGCTTGCATGCAGCATGCTTGCATGCAGCGGAGATGCTTGCATGCACGCATACACTCGGGGCTGCTCCGACAGAAGTCAAAAGAGAGTCACTTGGTGGAACAGGCGAGCACTACCGTTTGGGCAGCACAGTAGAGCCCTACAACCTGTAGCCGAGCCCTGGCCGGGCCATCGAGAAGTGGGGAGGCTTTTCTGCTTGAGAGAGAAAACTTGGAGAGGAAGCAAGAGGCTGCAGCTTGGACAGCAGCCGGGCTGCAGAGCTAGCAACTAGCAAAACGATGTGCTCCTCGACCAAGCAACGTCCTGCTTAATGCTGTTGACCACGCAGCCCGAGAGAGAGAGAGAGAGAGAGAGAGAGAGAGAGAGAGAGAGAGAGAGAGAGAGAGAGAGAGAGAGAGAGAGAGAGAGAGAGAGAGAGAGAGAGAGAGAGAGACATACAGAAAGACAATCAGACAGACAATCAGTGACCCACAAGGCCCTCCACGGCTTGGCTCCTTCGTACTTAGCTGAACTGCTGCACCAGTTTCAGCCTCTTCACGCCCTCAGGTCCTGTGTGGACAATAAATTAGCTGTTTCATTCCTCCGTTGGCTACAGAAGCTTTAGCTCTGTGGGTGCGAGTGGGTGTGAGTGCGCTATACAAAACTCTCTTGCGTTGCACCCACTTTGGGCTTTATGGCTTTGTGGAGTTACAGTGACGGAGATACATTACATTACTGACCAGCAGCCTGTGAGAGCACAGGCCGCTGGTGCCGAGCATCGGGCGAAACCGGAAGCTGCGGCTGCAGATAGCCACCAGGGAATGCATGCCGTGACTAGCCCGTGGCCTTTATCTCGATGCGAGCGAGACTCGACTCGAGATCCTTGCTTGAAGATATATTTTTTCCTGCTCTGCCTGCCGTTGCTGCAATGCAAACCAGTCGGTCACATCGTGCTACCAGCAGCACGGGTGTGGAGGCGGGGCTGGCTGCATGAGCCAGCTGCCACCGTGTGCAGTCTCGATGGCAGAACTTAGTCGGCTCCAACCTAACCGTTTGCTGTCAACGGGTGCTTGGCACCACTCCGGGACAGGGTGCCTGACAGAGTCCTGAATGCAGGAAACAAGTGCTGCAGCATAGCTGGTGGTGGTGGTCGGGCCACCGGAGATGCATTGAGGAGATTAAGGGAACAAAAAGACCAGCTGCCAGTCACAAAGAGGCAGCTTCGGCAGGCAGGTCGGACATTGGTGGTCCCAGTCAGCCGGAGGTGGTGAGACTACTGGGATGGTGGCACAAAGGGCCTTCCGGTGCTCCTCTCTGCAGTGCAGCACAAAGTGCTGGGTGTACACCTGCTACCTCGACAAGCACGGGCCTCACTTTCCCAACCAAGACTGCCTAACCAAGATAATCTGGAAGCAATTGATAGAGAGGTTTGACCGGTTTGAGCAGTCACCATCTCACGAATCGATTTCCTTCTGTGGCAGGCCCTTTTGCCCGGAGTCACCTGAGTCCAATCTTCTCAACCATTCCTTCCCATGTGTGCTGCCCAGTGGTCGACACAATGGTTGCATAAGTGCAACCCGAAAGTCCCTTCTCTGTCTACTCTCTCTGTCCCTTCCGAGCGTCGCCAGGCAGGAGGCCGCCGACCCCTAAAGAAATAGTCCCCCCCAAGACTACCGGTCGATCCGTGTGCCTGCGTACACAGGCACGTCCTCAGCGCAAATTGCATACGTTCACAAGATCACGAGGGCTGCCAATGAGCTGTGGTCAAATGACAGAGAATAAGGCCCCAGGCCAGGGCCCGAGAGCAGCAGCAGAGTGGGGTGCAGGCAGCACCTCTCTCTCATTCCCTTTCTCTCTCTCTCTCTCTCTCTCTCTCTCTCGTCTCTTACTCGCCATCTATCTTCTCTCTCACTCCCTCCCTCTCTCTCTCTCTCTCTCTTCTTTCTCCCTTCTCTCTCTCTCTCTCTCCTGTTAGCCACAACGGAAATAGTACGATGACTAACCGCACAACACCGCACAACAGGCACCGACAAAGCAACCGATGCAGCAACCACTAGACTCAGCTCACCTCTGCACTCCAGCGAATAGCAGCCTCCAAGCTCCTGCTGCTGCCGTTCATGCTATTTTCTTGTTGCAGTGCCTTCTTTGGCCGTGTATGTTCCACTGGAGCTCTCCCATCGGCCATGATAGGGCATCTGCAGCCTACTTCCACTGCTGGTCCGTAGTCACCTATGACAAGTGTGGATGTGGCAATGAACAGCCGGTTTTATGCTTCGACACGCCCAGTGGGCCGCACCTGTGCGTCTGATTGGTTGTCACTCGGTCGAGCCAGGACCAATAGGAGACCTGGTGGGTACCGATGGGCTATTTCCTGCCGTAGAGCTGCAAGTGAGATTGATGACTGGCACCTGATGAGCACCCTCACGTACGTAGGCAGGTAAGGGCTGGTCTGTGACAGATCAGGTTATGGTCCTGAGCTGATGCCGCAAGAGCACTTTTTGACCCAGCTCCGCCCTTATCCCAGCTTAGCCTGCCCCCCAGCCCGGCCTAGCCAAGCTATGGGAGCTTGGCTAGAGCTTGGCTAGGCCGGGCATTCAATGCATTCACACTGCTGCATTGACATTGAGCATTGACAGCTGCCGGAGGCATGAGCTCTCTCCAGTCGGTCAAAGACGCTCAAAAAATCGTGTCGTGGCGGTGCATCTCTGACCACTGACAGCCTATTGTGTAAGGCCGGATCCTGGTATTGGTTTGCTGCATTCTTGCTAAGCTGTGCATCCAGGTGGCCTTGCAGCTGCCCTGCAGCCTCTCCTTCCATTGCACACAACCGGTTACAGCAGGTTGAGCCAGATCCCGCGAGGGTCAATTTAAGGGTCAAAGGATCGTAATGATCGAGCAGATTGATTCGATGCATCGAAGGAAGCTGCATTAAATGCATGGAGAGAATGAATGGTCGAGTGATACAGTGATACATCCTCGGCATCCGCTTTAGTCTGCAGCAGCTGCAGGCTGTGCCGTGCAGCAGCCGAAGCTGCTGCTGCTGCTGTGCTTAGAGTATGGAATCTCGAGATTAGGAGGTCAAGGCATGCGAAAGTGGAGACAGGCAGCGAGCATAGGCTTTGTAATCCCTTTGGCCTCGATGCCGCTACTCGTGCTGACTGTGTTCGTGCTTGTTTGAGTGGCGTGGCGCATGTGAGTGTCTACATCGATAGTTGGTCACCCGAAGCAACTTCAGTCACCATTGATAATAAGATTCATCTATATAGCGCCCCAAGAGAACTTAATCTCTATCCAGGCGCTTCACATATGCCTCGGGGCTCGAGCCCACGACCTCAGTCAGACCTTGGTCGGGGCGAGCACATTAACCGCTAGACCAAACCAGCTCGGCACCATTGATAACAGATTCATTAAAGTCCGTGCGGCTGCTGGACCCCATTCGGTAATTAAAGACCGTGGCTCCAACTGCCAAGCCTGACATATCATCATCACCACCTCTCTCTCTCTCTCTCTCTCTCTCTCTCTCTCTCTCTCTCTCTCTCTCTCTCTCTCTCCCTTTGCAGCAAATGCAAAGTGCCTAGAAAGAGATTAAGTTCTCTGAGGGCGCTTTATCAAGTGTATTGTTATTATTATTCTCTCCTGTGCTGCAAAAGAGGCTGTAATAGTGCTGAGCAAATTCCAGTGGATAATTTCAGCCATTGTGCCAATTGCATATTTAAAGTTACAGCTAGTGATAGCTGATATATCGACTGATCACACTATAACGAAGCTATCCAAAAAACAATCCCAATCTGGCCAGGTGGCTTAGTACTCATTACCTCTTCTACACTGGACTCCGTGCTCACGAATAAGTTCTAAGAACTGGACGTTTTCCAAATAAAAAACACGGTACTCATCTTCTGATAGTGACACCGACTACTCTAAAGCACAAAATAACGCAAGTTTGGTATTAGTTCCGTGCATTCCAAAGCATAAAATAATGGCAACTCTCGAGGCTGCGTCTCCATAGCGCTACCTTGGTTTTACCCAGGGTTTAAGGTGCTTTTAGCGACCGAGGTTAAGGTTAATGCATTAGATTCACCGAGGCTGCTGCTCGAACCCTGCGGCAAATGTAAAGTTTCTGGATATAGATTAAGTTCTCTTAGGGTGCTATACAAATGAATTATATTTTTCATAAAAAAACATCATCGCCGGCTTAGTCAGAGGTTACATCAGCATTAGCTCAGTGGGTTTTTCGTTTGCCCTGTGGTTTTGCTTCTGATTAACCAACAGATACCACCCTTCACCGGTCACAACGAGATGGCAGTGAGTGAACACGTGGCACCTTGGCTTCCGTGCAGGAACCATTCGAAAAATGGTGGGAGCAGTGCCTCTGGCTGCCTGTTAAAGTAAAGACTCATTGCCAGCTGCAAAACCAACGACCTGGGTCGTTAAGGGCTAGCAAAGACCTGCTTGAAGGAGTTAAAGTTCCATTCTTAAGACTCCTTCAATAGTACCTTTTCGGCCTATTTTCTGGTCTGCAGCAGCCGGTGACGTCATAGTGTTCCACTGTTTCGTTTTTGACAAGGCGGCCAGGCTAACAAATTATATCTGACATGCACTGTTTTCAGGATAACTCGATGTAGGGCCGAGTTACCGGTGACAGAGAGCCGTGGTCCCACTAATCGTCGTCGAACTTCACTACTCTGTACCACTCTTCCGGAGTTAACCCCCCACTTGCCCGGTCGAGCACCAGTGGATACAGTCATTTGATACAGCCGATCAAAGTAGACCTAATGCTTACGGCTCGGCTCCCGACGGCACATTAAAAATGCGGATGCTTAGGAGCAGTAACCTTGCTAGCTCTGTCGATAGGAGCACTGGACCGGTAACCAGTGGCAGAGCCACGGGCAGTAGGGCAAACGTCCAGCTGCCCCCCCCCCTCTGTACAGCTACAGCTGGGAACCGACCAGAGCCGTTCCCTATTCCTATACCTCAGCCCAAGTCACCAAGGATGAAATTAAATTATGTCCTAATTCCACTAGATGGGCAACCGCCGAGTTTGTGTCGAATAAACACTACGATTTGTGCTATACTTTTTCGTTACTTGCGGGTCTTTTCCCTACATAAAAAAATCTTGCCGATGGGCGTCGAGGTCACGAACCCTCAATGAAAACCCGGCTTCTCCTTTGCCTGTAACCCTGCCACTTCTAGCTCGGAGCGAATTTGTTCGTCACTCATTTCCCCCACAAGCAGTCTTTAGTTGGTCGGTATTTTCACATGACTAGGGCTGTACTTGCAGTCACTGTAGGCTCACCATATGCTGTATTAAATTGAGACACCCCTTTCTCACGATAAAATACTCGGATCCGACATCCAAATTAGAATTGGTGTATTGAAAGCTGCACTTTTTATTCTGCCTTTGTAAACAGAACGGATATGTCTGCCGGCACGAGTTCACGAACACCAGCTCAACATAGTAGAAGAATCAGTGACTCGTATAATTTTTTTTGAGTTAATGGGGCAAAAAAGTAGCTCCGAAGATAACTGACTCTCCAATCGCTCCGAAGGGGACACAGCGCTGCTGCCTCTACGCTTGCTCGCTCCGATGCGGAGCTCGATGGCCGGTGGCCGACGACGGTCCCAGGCAGGCACGATAAGAACTCGGCAGCCAAAACCAGCCACCCTCATGCAGGGAAGGCCCGCCGCTAAGTACATCTGGCCAGCCTCTTCTAGGAGCCAAACCCAATCGAGCTGATTGGCTGGCAGTCCCACCCCTGAAACGAGCACAGCTCTCGCAGTAAAACGCTGGTTCCGCACCACTGGACAGCTGACGACCGGCTGTCGAGCACACCGATTCCTCGCCAGCCGAAAGCCACGGTAAAGAATAATCCCAAATTGGTCGATGGGCCGTGTGGGCGATGAAGGACAGGCCTGAGCTGTCGGAACTTCAGACTCCACAAACAGCTAGCTAGCTCGTTAAGCCTGCCACACACCCACCGACCGACCCATCACCCAAGCGACTAAGAGTCGATCAAGAGGCAAGCAACTATGTGTCAACACCGTGAAGCATTGACTGTTGCCGGCTGGCATTCAAGGTCGTTTTTACTTGTATACTGCGAAATCAGGATTGTAAAGAAAGTTGCTTTCGGAAGCTACATAATAATGCCAGCATCTCCCTTATGGAGTGTCCTCGACTGCATGATAGCTGGTCCCTTGCAAAAGCCAATATTTGATGCGTTCGAGTCGACAGATGTGCTGCTACCGGTCAGAGTGGGGTCCAGTTTTTAGTCGGCAAGAGTGCCAGATTGCAGCGAACTCTACCCGATGTTCGACGACCTGGTTTGGGGAAGCGCCTGCGAAACGACAGGGCTGGCTGGCTTCCTTATTTGCTCTACCGAGCGATGTCGATTCACTCCAGCTCAGTTCTGGAGAGGACGGTTGAGTCACTTGTTGCAGACAATGCTTTGGGGTCGAGAGTGATGGTCTGGGGGAGAGTCTACAATCTGGTGAGCTGATACAGCAGAAGCAAAAGCAAGTGCAGCAAGGGAGGCTTCACTGGAGCTAGACGGCTTTCATTTTCGCCGGGGCGTCACTGGCACGGCTCTACAATGGTTCAAGTCCTATCTCAGCGTTAGACTCCAGAGTATTGATGTGAACAGACACAGATCATCCGAGCAACGGCTTAAGTATGGAGTACCTCAGGGTTTGGTCCGATTCTCTTCACAGTTTATAATACTCTCCCTCTTGCTTGTGTGATCACAAAGCACAATCTAGACTTTTACTTCTATGCAGCTGACACTCAGTTGTACCTTTGCTTTGATACCTCCCAGCCCTCCAGCACGACGAACTCTCTCAATTCCTTTGCTGCATGTATTGCAGACATCCCCACATGGCTGGCTGCAAACTTTCTCACAATACATGCCGATAAAACAAACATACAAGTATGGGTAAACCACGTATTACTCGGAAATTGAAAGCTTAACGCTCAAAATCGGCTCTGCCAGCTTATCTCCTTTTGCATCTGCACGAAATATAGATGTCCTGTTCCAAAATCACATTGCAACAGACGTTGACATCAGATGCACAGTAAAGTCTGCCACTTTCAGCTACACAACATTGCTAAAAATTTGAGTTTGCTTATTTTATACAGGAATACTACATCCGAATTGGTCAATGCATTTGTAACATTCCGTCTCGACGTCTGCAACACACTGCTTGCTGGTCTACCGGCCTGTGCAATCAGGCACTTACAGTTACAAAAACTCTGCAGTCAGCTTGTCTATTGTGAGCGTCGCAGTTGCCACATCACACCAATTCAAGCCGACCAGCACCGGCTCCCAGTCAAGTAGTGTATCGACGTCAAGGTTTTGTCACTTACTTTCAAGTCCCTCCAATTTTTGGCTTCACTCCACGTATTAGGTCTTCTCCCCACCAGGGTAGGTATCGTGCCACCGGCTTTTCTAACCCAAATCGTTTATCTACATATTGTACGAACCTCACCTCCTTTGTAGACAGTGCCTTTAGTTCGCATGCTCCCAAAGCTTGGAAGTCAACGCCAACTGACGTTATAACATTCCTTGACTTAATTTTTTTTAAAGAAGCTACAAGGGCTTCTATTTATCACAGCATTTAGTGGGTCTCTGTGATTTGTCGTTTGTGCGCTTGAGGGTCTACGGGCCTGTAAAAATATTAACAATAATAAGAATAATATATGTGTATAGTGCCCTTAGAAAGCTTAATCCCTTACTAGGCACTCGGCATATTTGTATAATGCCCTGAGAAAACTTAATCTCTTACTAGGAGCTCTGCATTTTCTGTAAAGGAAGCAGGGTCGCATGATTAGTGGTAGCATGCACAATGTCAACAAGCGTAAACTTGGTTTAAAGTGACATGCACAGTGTCAACATGTAAAACACTGTTAGATGTAGCATATACAGTGTCTGCATGCATAGATTCCTCCATTATCGTGCCCGTCAACATATATCTGAATAAATTCCTAATCAGGCCAGTCGTTCAATTGTGCATAAAACGAACTTCAAATCCTTGGAGACCGTACCGTCACCTATTTTGCTTCTAAAGCCTGGAACTCACAACCAACTGACATGGCGTCATCTCCTAAGTTAACGAAATTCAATAAGAAGCTTAAAACCTATCTGTTCCTCACAGCCTTTACTGTGCCCGATAAATTGTCCCGTCTGTGCATGTCTATTCTGAAACTGTGTACATTGTGACTAACCAATTGACATTCGTTCCTTTCATTACATGCTAAGAGTCTAGAAAGAGATTTGGTTCTGTTGGAACTATGTATTGTGATAATGGCAATAATAATAGTTATTATTATTGTTACAATTGTTGTAGACTACTTCCTCAAAGCATAGGGCTGCACTAATGACGATAAACGGCCTGCAAGCCTTGTATTATGAGTCCGTGTTATTGTTAAGATGAGAAGCTTTCTCATGAGATTTGTCCCATTCTCATTATATCCGGTTGCTCATTCTGATGGTTTCTGCCGCTGCCATCTAAGGCATCGATTGTATTGACACAGGGTTCGTCTCTGACATTGCAAAGAGAACAATGCCCGATGGGCCACCGATCTTTCCCATCCTCAAATTAAGTTTAACGAAATCGGCTCCGATTGAAGAGTGCAATTAGACGTCGTAGGCGTAGAAAATACGGGCGATCCCCGTGAGCTTTACTCGAGAGGCACTAGACAGAAACGACAGGGTGTGGGCCTACGAAGAGGCCTTTGCAGAACTTCGACAGGGAAGAACTTGCTGAGACCCGGTCCTCATAAGACATGACTGGTTCGAGCCGAAACGACAGCATGCCATGCCACGATCTTATTTAGCAATTGTACTTGAGTCGCTTCGGTGGCCATCATTCATTTCCAGGTATATGCAACAGATTAACTGCCCTGTAGCCAAGAGTGAAACTCCTAATTAACCTAATAGAAACGGTATTTTAATCTGGCCGCTCCATGGTTTTTACTTTCCTGCTGTTAACACTGTAGCAACTTTCAAATTAGCTTCCGAAGCTTTTTCCGTTTACGATTGTTCAAGAAAGACTCCCGCTGGTGCAAAGAGAACCGAAAGCCGGGCACCTGTTGAGCTTGACTGAGAGCCACAAGGGCAACAATTATCTGACCTGGCCCTAGCCGAAGCTGAGGGGGGCGTCTGTCTGCCGGCATGTTCTCTAGGTCTGGCCGACCAGCTGCAGTCGGCTCGGCTTGGGCCCAAGTGACCGGTTTCGTGTGCTGAGTCTCGAAGCTCGGGCAGTAGGGCTTTTAGCTACGCCTCTCTTGGTGATCAGTCGGCTGACTGTGGGAGGGGGGTGGGTTCAGCGGTCGGTCAGGTGATGCTAACCACCCCCCTCCACTGCTGTTGAGCATGGAGCAACAAGGACAAGATGCAATGACCCGGAGCAAAAATCGGCGCAGGCGGCACTACCACCAATCTGCTTGCAAAAATAATTGTGTAGGCTAGCTAGCGAGCAAGCTTGACTGCTGTGCTGGGGGCGTTTACATTTTCCACTCACAGTTCGAACCATTGGTTTGACAATTGCACCGGACACAGCAGGTGAACTGCCGAAGGATTTGCTTACTTCAGGCGTGTTTAAGGTTCAAGCTTGTTCTGGTTATACTGACCCAGACGGCCGGATTGAGGGGCTTTAGGTGCAACGCGGCTATCGAGTCTTGTTCGATACAAGGGCCAATTTGAATCAGCCGGCAGCTGACATCCCCACCCCCTCCAGCCGAGAGTCTACCTTTGCATACTCGGCCGTAAGAGACTCTCTAATTGTTCCTTCAGGGAAGTCGACTGCAGTAACTTTTGGCTTAGATCAAGGTGAACAGCAATGGGTTGCTAGGAACAGATGGATGCGTTTTTTTTTATACTCTCCTCATATCTCCAGGATGTCGTCCAGTCGGACGTCTTTCCGAAGCACAAAGCAATAGTCCAATCCGTGCAGCTGACGGCTGATCAGGGACTGGTTGCAGGCTTTTGTCTGGCATCAGTCAAGTGGTGACCCATCCTACTGTGGGGCTTCTTAGTAAAGCAAGCTCTTGGCTGAAGCCTCAGGTAAACACGGTAAGTAAACAGAAAGGTAAACACTGTATGACACAAAGCTCTCGCCCTGATTTCCGGGCACAATCCAATCCAGCTGGCTTGTACCAGCTGAATAAGGCGGAGGCATGCGATGGTGCCACGTTCGCAGCGAGGGGAAGCCACGTTCGCAGCAAGGGCCGGCCGTGGGCGATGGTCGGAGATCAGTAGTTTCGGTGGATTGATTGGGAAATCGTACCAGCTCTCTAAAAGGGGTTGGCACGGTCAGTATCTTCTTGATCACGTCTATGATCTTGCTTCAGTCTTTGGTGCATCATACGTCCCCAGTATTTGGGTCAGTGGGTATTTACAAGAATGGGAGACCGCAGTGAGGCCGATGAAGCTCAGCGTGGCTCTAATACTTCAGTTGACCACGACTGACAGAAGATGTCAAAAACAAGCACTATTCGTAGATACCGTCAAGGACACCTTCGTTGTTTTGAAGAAAATGGCCGACGATGGGATCGGTGGAGACCACCACGAGAGTCTCTATTTATGGATGCTGTAAGCGCTTGCTAGCTACGGGAGCAAGATTTAGAGGATACTTCGAAGGTTAAGGCATTTGTCGAGATGCTTAAATTGACCGACCGTCGATTAGGGCTGGCTTTCGGAGGCAATGCCTGGCTAGCTGAGGTAATCCTCGGCTTGCTGAGGCCGGAGCTCCCAATGCTTTATTGGGCTTCTTGGCTGTACAGAAAGTCCAACGAAAAACTCTTTTTTTTTTACTGAGTGTAGACTAACGACAGTCGCTGAGATTAGTATGGGAAATGGAGCTGGCAAGTGTGCCGTTGGCTAAGGTCGGCACCGGACTAGTAAGCCACCGGAAGGAAGCAAGAAGCTAGCAGGAAGGAGGGTGGAAGAGAAATTCACCGTGTACACTTTCTGAACTAAAAGGCGATGGAAGCAGGACGGGAGTAGGGACAGGAAGAAACAAGCAACACTCGCCCGACTTAAGGCTGCAGTTTACACGGCACATGGTCCTCGTGCGATTGGGTCTGCATCTGGTTCTTCTCTCTTCGGTCATTCTAGTTCTTTCTTCAACTTTGTCCGGGGCCTCCCTTCTTTGTGGATTTAAGAATACAAGAACGCGGAGGGCCTTCAGCAGAGGCAGTAATCCAATACGTTAGCTTGCAAAACACTTCTACTCAGCTACCTGTGAAAACCAGTGTCTGCCAGTCATCGAAATTAGAACGAGCTCGAGCATTCCTGACCCCCAGCAGGGCCCGGGTAGGTTTTCGTGCTCAACGATGGAGAAGAAAGCTTGCCGGCATCGTGAGTATCGAAGTCTTTCTGAATCCTCGGATTTCTGCATCATCAAAGTCTCTCCTCGAATTCCGACGGCAAGATATCCAGGTGCAGATGCTATTCAGAAAGCGATCACATTTCTCAATTGTACCCCACTGGAAGCAGAAGTTTAGCTAGCAAACAGGACCGAGCTGGTGGCAGCACTGAGAAGGCTCTCTCGGCTTTTTCTCAAAGAGTCGTGGGCTGCTTCAAGCCTGACTTAAGTGGAGGGCGGACCCCCCCCCCCCCGTTCCCTGCCACACTGCACCTGTGATAAAAAGAAACTTGTCCAATGCGGCCAAGATTTGTCGTAAGTGCAAAAACTTGTAATAACAAAGAGATAACGGCGAGCCAGTCACCGCATGTAGGGCTAGTGGGCAGGCAGAGATGCGATAGAGGATGGATGCCTGCAGAGCTGGTAGGGGTTTCAGGCAGAAAAGGTAACGAATACGTGCTGATACGGCGTGCACTGAAGGTGTCTGTCAGCTGTCTGGCTGGAGGTGGTGTCGTGCTGTTCAAAAATGACCGATCTCTAGGTGACCCCGTTTGGCTGGCAGAGTCAAGACAGCCTACATTCAGCTTAGTGGCAATTGATCTATGCATTTGATATCCCATCTACACTTGCTTAGCTCTCTCTTTTTGCAAATCTTCCTGCCTTAGCAATATCATACAGATGGTGCCAACTATGCAGCTAGTGTTTGTCTTCGGGAACTTTACCTAAAACTGTATATCGTATTATCATCAGTCAAATGGCAATCTTCCTGCATAGCGTGTTAACAGTGCGTGAATAGGGATTGTTGCTCTTAATGTTCTACATAAATGTATTATCTTTGTTGTTTTTAATTTGTCATTTTTTCACCACCGGGCAAGTAGCAGCAGCAGCATTGCTGCTGCTGTTGCTACTGAAGAACGTAGCTAGCTTCCACCCTGTACTGGCGTCCTGAATATTCTCAAGGACTATAGCTTAGCTTTCGATGAACATATTCCAATGACTAGGGCCAGACAACAGAACCCGTGCATGTGGAAAAAAACCTGCACCCTGCGGAATTCTGTCGGGGTGCAGAGATCCTTGGCACTGAAAACAATTCCTTTTGGGGCTTAACAAAAGTAGAACTCTATAAGCGTGCTAGGCATGTGGCCGTTTGCCTCCCCCTTCCGTGTGCTGCAATACGATGCAGCAGTTGATTCTCATCCAAAGCCGAAGTCGCTGCCTGCATGCTGGTGTGTACAGACAAGCACAGGCAGCTTACCGGTCCCCCCACGCAATACAGAGCAGTGGCTATGGGATACTACTCGGTAACTCGACCTGTGCACCTCAGACATTGGCTGTCAGCTGGAAGAAAATCCCGCCAGTATGCCTGCACCCATCCACGGTCCCATCAGTGGCCAATAGCTGTGCCGAGGAGTTCCAGTGGCTGATTTCTCATACACAGAAAAATCTATTATGCTGCTTTGCGTATGAGCTGCAGAGCATATGGCTAAAAGAAGCTGCCTTGAGACACGAAAGGATCTAGTACGAAAGGTTACCTATTAGCAGCAAGATTGAGTCGTGGAAAACTAAGAAAACAGTTTTGAGAGCATGCTTTAATGAATGAAATCTCAAGCTCATTTTGTGACAACACGTGCAAAAGAAGCGATATACTGGTTTTGCTTACGATGGAGTCGTCAGCATGTCCCCTGATTTATTAAGAATATAACTTTGTAGATTACTGCCAGTATATTATTGACAAAAAATTGACATTGTGGTAGAAGATCTCGATCTACACTCTGTGCTAGCTACGTGTGCAGAGTTTTCAGAGTGCCTGCACTAGTCTCTATCTAGTGGAAACGACAATTCGAAAAAAGCTGTGGCTGCACGAAACTCACTCACCAACGCTGTGCTTTAGAACTGTGAGGAACACGAGGTTGGCCGGAGGTAATCCTTGATGCTGCCCAAAGGAAAAGGGAGAGCATGGCAGAGATGCCCCAGTTGTCGGAGACTAGTGCACTGTGCTGATGGTCTAACTGTGATCGGACAACTCGGGCATGGCATTTATATTTTTATTGGTAGATAGTAGTGAAGAGCACTGAGTTCCTCAGTTTGTGACCCTGCTTTCCCATATTTACATTAGTTTAATGTTCATGTGAACAACTGTCCAACTAAATCACTCATTTGTGACATAAAGTCAGGAGAATTGCAAATGCCGTGCACCTAGTGCGAAAAATATGGCACCTCGTCTAATCTATGGTCAACGGCATGACTGCCATGTCATGCCACTTCTGTCTGAGCATCATGGGCTTCCTAGCAACCATCAAATCAACATCGAGATCCACTATCTGACCTCTATCTGGCCTAGAGGTTCCTTTGCTTGCTTGCACCCGCCTAGCTATGCCACATCTCTTTCCTCCATTTTAATCTCGAATCACTGCTCCTAGGCTTCCAATTTATTTACTGCTACTCGCATTAAATTGATATCTTTTCATGATCAGGCCTTCAGCTCGCATGCAACACAATCCCGGAAAATTCTTCCAGCTTCTGACACTCCACCATTAATTCGGATCATCAAAGTTTTGGCTAAGATGCTATGCATCTGTTCTGCTTAGCTTTCCCCGAATTCCAGTGAACTGGTCTATTTTTTGCTGCGTGCTTTACGTGCTTTACATGCTTATCTGTGGATGATTCAGTGCATGTTGCCAACTAGGGATCCTACTAACCGGTGGTCCTGAGTGTCTCTTTGGTGCTTAATTCTTGCCTCTGTTGCAGTGAGTTGAAAAGAGCCTGAGCAGATATTTTATTCCCGTAGAGTGCTACACAAGCGGCTCACAGTACTTATTACTCCTTGTAGCAGCACCAAATTTAGTTGCCCCTTTCCCGCGTACATTGAATTGATTTCTTAGCCGACAGCAGTGCATTTCAGTGTGCACGGCGTCAAACTAGTGTGCGCAGACTTTGGAATTTCGCAGGTTTCGGGCAGATTTTTCTTTGGTATCCACCCCTCTTTATCCCATCCACCCAACCCAACCCCCCCCCCAGATTCCAGCTGGCCCCTCCCAAAGACTGCTGGCCAAAATCAGTCGCAATATTTTTCCCCTTTTATTGAATGCAACCTAGAGGCAGCAGCACAACCGAGGCAGCTTTTAGGAGGAGCTTTACTAGCTCTGTGGTGCTTATTTCGGTGGGACTGTTTGGAATGCCAGGTATCTGCACCCTTCACGCTCCGCTGCACCCGTCGTCGGCCGCGAGGCCTCTTGAGGCCCACTTCTCTTGTATGAATAGGCTATCGTAGGAGAGAGGGACTCTCACTCAAGCGATGACAAGCAGCCGAGCAGCATACTATCGCTCGATTCGTGTGCAGCGCAGCTAGGCTGCTGCTGGGCGCCTGCTGCCCAGCTATGTGTCTGCTGCTCTTCCTCGGCTCGCACACTAGACAGACAGCCCCCTCCCCCCCCCCCGATCTAGTCCAGTTCCCGGAGCATCTCATGCACTTGTTCTGCCCTTTTTTTGTATATGCTTGCAATCTCGTATGGCACTGGCAGCCGACAATCTCTCAGCCTTCGTCTAGTTGCAAGCGTGGCATGCCGCCACTTCCTCGTTCGGACAGAACGAGGCTGCATAAGCAGCACTCGCAGCCGTGCTAGTCTCAGCCGCCGAGCGACGAACAACGGCGACGTGCCCTTGTATCACGCCGGAACCTAGTATCGCGGCTAGCGACTTGTGGGTGCTGCAGCAATGCATGCACGTATGCCGACAGTAGCAGAAAGCGGCGGCAGCGACAAGGAGCGCTCACACCTTAACATAACGAGTCTGTACGCGTAATGTTGACAAGTCTATTTGATAGCAGTAGAGGATTTTTGCAGGCCTTCGACAGCGACCGTTACATACACCAACAATTCCGTGGCCTAAAGCGTAAATCAGATCCAATGCGAATGCCGAGTTCGTAATCTCAACTGACTGTCCATCTCATGGCACCGGCTTACATGTGGCTTCGGCCTTAGATTATCGCTTAATCGCATGCTTGCAAATAATGATTATCAGACATAGTCTGGCTGGTTTAGCCATGGAGCCATGGCTAGTCAATGCTTCTTCAACATGAAGCTAGTCTGGCTGGTTTAACTATGGAGCCATGGATAGTCAACGCTTCTTCAACATGAAGCCTATCTCGTAGCTACCTCGTGGCACTGCTACTGGTGGCGACGACGGGTGGTCTTCAATCAGCGCATTCGATATTGCTTGCCCATGCTTGCCTGAGGCCGTTCGCGCGGTCCCCCCACCCCCACAAAGCTGCAGCGGTAGGTAAGCTCGAGCTCACGGTGGGCAGTGCAAGCAACCGATCGGCTCGCCACCGTGACCGTCGTCAGGCTGCCTGACTGCTACCTCAGGGGACATTGAGCATTAACATTGAGCTCTCTAAATCGCTTCCTCTTTCTGAATGCAGCGAGTGGGGAATTGGGACACGTGCTTGTACAGGCTAGCTAGAGCACCAAATCCCGAAGGGGGAATGTGGAGCCTTGCTGCCCAGATCTACGGCTGCTATTTTCAGGCTATAATGGCTGTGCAACCCGCACTAGCATACGTATACAAGCGTAGCTAGTCCTGGGAGACAGTGCTGCTCTGCAAAGCTAGTCTTCCAGCTATGGCTATTCTCAATGCTGCCTGCCCTATGTGAGCTCGGCCAGCGGCCTGATTGGAAATCGCTTGGATTATGCGAAGCCGATTCTACTCAATTTCTTGCTAACAATAGCTGGAGCTATTATAAACTAAATAAATAGTGCTATTTTTTTATTATTTCGTCTAGCGTCCTAAGAGTGCTTAACCGCAAGCACAGCAACCAGTAGAAGAAATTTCATGTTGACAAGTCGCGTGAGCAATCAGGGGGCTTAGGATTGAGCCTCGACAGAGGCAGCATGTCCAGGATTAAGCAACAACTGACATGGCTGACATTGATTTTGCTTGAAGGCTGAATGGGCATGTGGGCGGCGGCGGTGGGAGGAGGGGGGTGAAGCGTGCTGCTTGGGCTCGTCCTTTCTTAAGCAGGCCGATGAAAGAACTAAAGCTATGAGAGGCTTTCCAGCGTTAAGCTGCACGGGAAGAATTAGCAGCTACAAGATGTGCTGTCCGATCATTTTGTATCACAATAATACTTGCTCCTCTACCCTCATAAAAAGCTCTCACTTACTACAATCGCAGCCGGCCAGTTATTTGCTCAGCTTTCTACCTACCTGCTCTGCACTCTAAGGCATAAGAGCTGGTAGTTTTGCTTGTTGTTCACCGTTCAACTAGTAGGGTTGATCCGATTGTCGTGATGCAACGAAACAAGCTGATAGCAAAGACGGTATTCCCCCTCCCCCTCTGCTGGCGTTGCTGCTATCTGTGGTAGCAACTACTCTCCTATCTGATCGTAATTGTAATAACTTGCTCCTCGTCAGATGTTGGGCTCCATTACACCCGTCAAGTCTAATCGAGTACTGCCAGACAAGAGTTGCAGTGAGCACAGGTAAGGCTTACTGCAACTACGACATCTCTCTAATCAGAGAGACTTCGCCCGTAATGTGGCTGATATCGACATGACAAAAGCCTCGAGATGAATCCAGCGTTACAGATGAGTGGTTCGGACTTAGCTGGCTTATTGGACATACTGGATTGGTTTTCTCGGAATAACTGCGATCGATCTTTTTGACAGACGACACCATACGACATAATAGAAGTCTTGCAACGGAAGCCCCATCCCATCTTCCCCATCTTTGTGGCTTTGTGAATTTACAGACGGAGACATATTATATTACATCTGTCCATTTCAGAGGGCTTTGCCTCTATTTACTGCATATCCAAAGACACAAAAGGTAAGCGAAGAACAAGTTTACTGTATTAGTTTATCTGTAACCAGGTACGGGCAGAAACATCCTGAAGATGCATACGGGTCCTAGCGTGAGCATTTTGTGTGACGGTGTGCTGATATGCCGGGGTGTGTGGCCACTTCTTCCTGCTGATGCATCGTTGAGCAGCTTATCGAAACTACGATCGCAGACAAAGGTCTGACATATTGCTGACAAAAGTCTGCATCGCATAAAGTTTAGTTTCCTAATTGCAAGGCTATCATTCAACGCATGCGGTTGGTGTCGGCACAGAGGCGACCAAAGAAAAAGCTACTCTACACATCTATTCCAGCCTTCAAGGAGGCAGCTCCTCCTGAGCCTCCAGCCACCAGAACTACTTCCACTACTTCTAATTGTATGCTGCCTCTCTCTCTCTCTCTCTCTCTCTCTCTCTCTCTCTCTCTCTCTCTCTCTCTCTCTCTCTCTCTCTCTCTCTCTCTCTCTCTCTCTCTCTCTCTCTCTCTCTATGTGTGGCACTACTCCTATTCATCCAGCCAGTAATGGCTCGATAATATATGTCGTAGTAATATTATGTTGTTTGTATATAGCCAAAAAGAGCTTAATCTCTATCCATGCACTATACTAGTGGTTCTCAACCTTCCTAATGCCGCGACCTTTTAAAACAGCTCCTCATGTTGTGGCGATCCCCAACCATAAAATTATCGTGTGCAAAATGTGGAAATGTTTTGTTTTCTATTGGTCCTGGGCGATCCCTGAGAAAGGGTCATTCGATCCCCCCTCAAAGCGGTCGCGACCCACAGGTTGAGAACCGCTGCACTATGCAATAGCTCCCCGCAATAATCAATATCTAAGGGCCAGTTACAGGCACAGTATAAAGCATTTAAGCAAAAAAGTATCATGCTTACACCAGCAGGCTAAAGCAAACATGAAGACATTAGAACACCACCGGCTAGTAAGACCTTTGGCTACTAACGTACTCTGACATCATGCACAGATACCCACGTAAAGCACAGAGGAGCAAAAGAAGATAAGTTTTCCGGGGAGAGGGGTGTGGCACAAAGGAAAAGCAGACCGGAAAAGAGCCACCTTTAGTCGCGACTTAAGTGATGCAAGGTCATTGCAGGTAGTGACCATAGCCGGAAGAGTTCCAGGCTTTCAGTGCATACGAACTGAAGGTTCAATTGGCCAATAAAAATAGCATCTGAGTGATTTGCATAGGGCCAAGAGAGCCTGACCTCTATTCAGGCTCTTCGAATATGCCTGCCACGCGCGAAGAGCCTGAATAAAGATTAAGCTCTCTTGGAGCTATAGCAATGACTGAAACTTTATTTTTATTAGCAGCGAAAGTGTCACAAGCTTCGTTCAATGTCTTCGTTTACTGCACAAAGAGCGGGCATTCCAAAGGCGCAGGCTCGAGGCTAGCTTGCTTGGCAAGCAGTAGGGGGAGCCTGCGACTAGCGGAACTAGTAGAAATAGCCGCTAGAACTAGTGTAAGCTGAATGCACTGCTCGACCGCGAACTCGCCAGCGAACGCCCGCCAGCAGCAAAATGGCGCATTCGCATCTGCTGCAGCTCACGCAGGGCCCGCCCGCCCGCCGGGATCTGGAGCGCATCATCAAGTGGCTTCGAGGACCACTCAGGCTACCCAACCGGGTACGAATTTGCCTAATTCGATTCTCCGAATGCGCCGCAAACGGGCGGACGGACTGCGCCGTAAATAAGCGGTCCAGCGTCAATGAACCAGTGAGCAGACGAGTGTGCGTTGCAGTGGTCTGTTGCACTTGCCTCTGACCCTGGCTGGCCGTCTCTTTTTTGGCGACGGGCGAGCGACCACACACACCATCGGCACTTCATGCGCCATTAGTTTCTTTGGTTGAAACTTCCGCCCACTAGCTTTTCGCTAAGCGGGTTTCTAGTGGTCCGGAGCACCTACTTTGCCGACGCTGGGCCAAAGTTGGGAGCCGCTAAATAGTTGAGCTCTGCTGGCTACACGAGCAGGCACATCGAGGCTCGGTAGTTTCACCAGCTTTGTTTGTCCCCCAAAGAGATGCCAAACGCTGAACCGTAGAGAGCTATCGCTGTGCCGACATCGATTAACGGCATCACCTGAACCGGGTCCTCTGCTATTTGGACGCTGCTTTGATTATCTGTCACCGTTTGCATTTTCCTTAGCAAAAATGTCACCCCGACGATCTATAGTCGAATGCTATCATTATTGTTTACTAGGTTTCAGCCAGTCAAGCGTGACGGGAAAATAAAAATCGCAGCAGGTCTAGCAAGACATGCGTACCGCTTCTGGAAGATGAAGGCGACAGACTTGCTCATTACGCTGCAGCAACGTCGCAGTCGCGCCTGCAACGACGGGTCGTAGAGACGGCGGAAGAAGCGGCATTGCTGCAGTCGAGTGAAAAGAATGAAGAACTGTGTAACTAACTGCATGCGTTGCATACGATTAAAAAAATTTCTTTTCCTTGTATTCTGCTGCAATCCAAATATCCCGCGCTTAATTAGACGAACTAGTTAAAGCGTAAACATTCGTTTCGGGCGTTCAGACAATGTGAAACGAAGGGGAAAAGTGCTTGTAACTAAATTTGAAATAGGGGATCGTAGTGCAGAGAGAGAGAGAGAGAGAGAGAGAGAGAGAGAGAGAGAGAGAGAGAGAGAGAGAGAGAGCGCAAGCTTCTGGAATGAAAGTGACAACTTTTGAAAAACCCAATTTTTTTTAATCTTCCTGTGAGGTACTAGCCCATAACGCTACGTAATAACTCATTTTGTAATAATGCGTTATTATGTTTGAATATTGAACGGTTCTTATTTAATTGTGATGCGTTTAATATGTACTATTCTAGCGTAGGCATTATATACCTGTGACGGACTCACTAAGTAACTAAGAAACCTTGCTTATTATTGGAGCTGATTAACAAAAATGTAATTTATCAGTATATATTATATCTTGCATATTTATCATTACAGACCTTAGGTTGCTTGCTAGAGACTGACTGAGAAGTTTTTTCTGCGATCAGTAAAACCGTAAAATATTTGCATATTGCAATAACAGCGTGCCAGTAAACTATAAATGCCAAAAATTGAATGCGGCCAAAAGCGGAATTATGTTTCGATAAATCCGCTTAGAACGGAGGCCGCGTAAAACAGGCTCTACCCCGCTCTTATCGCCTCTTTCTGATCGTTTCTAAGCGCCAGTTTTGAGCTAACAAGCCAGCGTCTATAGGCTACGACATCTCTGTTTCTGGCTCCTTTTGTCGTTAAAGACCAAGCTGAAAGAGTATACACTATCAACTTCCGGTAACCCAATCGGCATACGGATCGCGGTGAGCTGCGCCGTCAATCATTCCTTTCTTGGTGACTATGCCGTCAACCAGAAACCATTCAGATCCAGGTGGTGTCTTCATCGCAGCGCACCGACAGTACTTGGCCTTGGCGACATTCGTCCGTCCCGAGCGATTTTACCCCAGTGGCAGCGGTTTTTCATTTCCTAGACTTGTACAAAGGCAGTGCTCGCACTTCATCCGCACCTTCCGCTGATAGGTTTGAGCTTGTGAAGAAAGGCCGAGCGTCTTGGTGTGTCCGGCGTATCTGAGCCGAACAGGGTTTCCTCCTCACTGCGGAGTTACTTTAAGCAATAAGAAATCGTCTGCTGCTGCTGCTGCTGCTGCTGCTGAAGAGCGAGTAGTGCGAGCAGGTGGGCTCGCTGTGCGGGCTCGGATAAGGGACAGCTCTCGAGATCTCGTGGCTCAGGGCGCGTCGGCAGTGCCACCCTCGGCCACAAACCAGTTTTGCTGCTGTCGATTGGCGGCCGGTCTTCTCTAATGCATTGTGGACTAGTCGCCGCTGCTGCGGGCATTCGGTCGCGGCGAGCGAACTAATAGCCGCCAACATTCGACCTATGATCGCGTGCGTCTCGCACTCGTTCATTGGAGTTCACTCCGTTATGTCCGTCTCGTTTCTTGTTTTTTTAGGAAGCCGGGTACAAGTAAATCCGTTCGATTGGTCTGCAATTGCGCTATGCCTACGCTTGGGGCTACTGTAACCTAGCCGAACTGCTTCGAAAACTCGGTCGACACGCCGCAGATTCGCGACTACGGAGTGTGGATATAGACATTCAAGTTATGTTTGGTTCTAATTCGGTATGAGCAGGACAAGTTTTGCAGAGCATTGCTGGCCTTGGTAAATACCAGACGTCGCAGTGCTGCCGAGTGTCAAGGAATTTCTAGATAGTACTGCCGGTTCATGCATTATACTGGCTCGACATCGGCGAATATACGGCTGGGCGGCACTATGGCCAAGGTCGTACACTATTCAGTTACTTTCGATTTGGACTTCGAAGCGAGCTGTAACTGTAGCTACAGCTGTAGCTGTACGCACAGCATCTTACGCAACGACAACTACTCTCCTGCTGCCGACTGTGACTCATCCTTTTCAGCAGTCCTGAGCTGCTACTTCCATGCTACTCACTACCCCAACTGGTCTCCTGACTCTGCTATGCTTCCCACTTTCTCTTGGTTGCGTGAGACGAATTCTGTTGGCTACCGAATGCGAACCGAAAGCCGCTTAGGCTGTGAGTGCGCTATACAATACTTTCCTGCGTAACACCCACATGGTCTTTATGGCTTTGTGGAGTTACAGACGGAGATACATGACATAATAAAACTGGTTGGTGCTGGACACCAGTAGCCCTCTATGGCTGTCGAATAGACTGTTTGACGCCGAGGACACGAACTTGTCATATATTACGTCATATATTATGTCATATATTACGATGTGCGGAAGTGCGGAGAAAACAGCTCGGCAAAGAAAGAATGAAGGAGCAAATAAAGAAGAAAGGAGCAAAAAAAAGAAGGAAGGAGCAAAGAAAGAAGGAAGGAGCGAAGAAAGAAGGAAGGAGCGAAGGAAAAAGGAAGGAACAAAGAAAGAAGGAAGGAGCAAAGAAAGAAGGAAGGAGCAAAAAAAGAAGGAAGGAGCGAAGGAAAAAGGAAGGAGCGAAGAAAGAAGGAAGGAGCGAAGAAAGAAGGAAGGAGCAAAGAAAAAAGGAAGGAACAAAGAAAAAAGGAAGGAGCAAAGAAAAAAGGAAGGAACAAAGAAAAAAGGAAGGAGCAAAAAAAGAAGGAAGGAGCGAAGAAAGAAGGAAGGAGCGAAGAAAGAAGGAAGGAGCGAAGAAAGAAGCTCGGCAGGACGGCCAGCGGCTCGGCTGCGGCAGCTGAGCAGCGCCGAAAGAGCCCCCTTCAGCCGAGCCCCTTCAGCCGAGCTTTGCGGGCTTGGCGCTAACACTAGAGTCAATCAATAGCTCAAGCGGTCGCTTACGTGTGCCGGCCTCGCCGAACGTCAGCGGAATCCAGTACCGCGGCTGTACCGGACTGATTCATGCACTGCGGCGGCTACTGCCGGTTGATGATTTATGCACCCAAAAAAATGCTGGCAGCGCGGTTGGGTCCAGCTATCGCGACTGGACACGAATTCCTCGGTGACTTGACAGCGGTTGCAAGCTAAGCTCTCTGCAGCAGCGGAGCGTCCCAACACACGCTGGCCGCCGTTTGGAGGCCTCAGCGCCTTCGGATGCGATCGCCTGAGAGCCCTCTCCCTACCCGCCGCCCGCCCGCCCCCCCCCCCTGTTCACTCAGCACCACCACCGCCCACAGGGGTGGAGCCAGGATTTTCAGATGAGTCAAACAAGACGCGCTTGTAATAAAGGTAATACACAAAATGGAATAATAAACTAATAATTAAGAAATTTTAGTGCGCGCCACCATTGCAGTGCTCATTAGACAATCACTCGGCAGCTGCTCATCGACGGGAAGACGACCGATTAAATTAAATTAATTAAATTGAATTAAGATAAATTGAATTAAATTTTAAAATCGATCGGTGCAGCACGACAGGCACAATAAGATGCGTCTCTCCTTGAGGTATGCACTCAGCTAATAAATTGATGACATTGTAATTCATCTCATTAGCCTTGACTCATGAAAGATCCGTGGTAGATTCCGACTTTGTATCTTCTTCTATCTCTTGCTTTTGTGAGTTTTTACGGGATAACGTACTCGTTGAATCTTCGGAGTAGGAAGCACGCTGCTTCCGGGCTTCTTCTTCTTCCGTCTCTTGCTGCCATTAGGTTTGATGAACATCCTGCTTTCTTTAGAGCCTCGACAGAGTGCGACGCGCCGTGTGTACGTCTGCCTGTATTGTTTGCTTTTCCCGGTCTCGGCTACGACAGCTACTCATCCATTTAATCCTCTTTGATTCTGCTGTTCTGGACTCGTTGCCGTCGAAAGTAAGGACTTTCTCACATTTGATAATTTCTCACTTTTTTGTTCGAATGACGTTTACTGTTCGACTCCTGAATAATATTGCGTTCGCGCTGATTTTTTAATCAGGACCAGCTAGCAATTCAGCAGAGATTTGCATTTACGAGACTTGCGTACAAGGCGAGCATTCAGAGCTTTGGAGATAGTGCAGCGATCGGCGTCTAGGTTAAAGTGACGTCTAGGTCCCTGGTTTAGACGATACACACTCGTTTGTTTTATTCTGAAAGAGGGCGTGCCAATTGCGGGCCCCAGCACTTCTAATAATCAGGCAGCACCTTGCATGCGTGTGGGTGCTCTGCCTTTTCTTAGGCGGCCAGTCTCGAAGAGACGGGCCACACGAGCATATACAGTACAGGCGTATATCCGTAGATACCGTAGCTCGAGCCAACAGTAGGAGCTAACGAAAGCTTTCGGGACGACCATGTGACCTCTACCGAAGCGCACACATACGTCGGGCCGATTCGAGTGTTTTACCGTGGACAAGAATGACTTTGAGCTGACCTGCTGCCGACCGTGGCGATTTTGTGAACTTGAACTAATGTACTAACAAGCTCCCCGAGGATGGCTACTGCGATACCGACACAGCAGAGGCTGCTGCTGCTGCGACGAGCGAGCAGCTGCGGTACTCGCGCTGCTACCCGAGGATGTGCTGCATAATTTAACGTGAGTTCTAACAGGAAGTACCGAGTCTCGGCTTGATAGATAGCATGGCTCGGGGCTCTCTTGCACGCTTGTCCTTTTTTGCAGGACAACACGCAGGTGAAGGTAGCCACTTAGTCCTGGAAATCTTCGTACCCAATGACTGACGTACTACCGTACCGAATGTGTTCAAACTAGTGAGCAGCTCTGCTCACGGACGCTCACTCGTTTTCAAAGGATAGCCCTAAGAAATGATAGAATAAATAAAAGGTGATAACTGATAAGCAATAAAGAATAATCAATGAAAGGTTCGACAGGGCTCGCAGGTGCGCATGCTCGCCTGGTGGCGTCCCTCGGGGGGGGGGGGAGGAGGAGGCAGAGTCCAGCCCGCTTGCAAAGCCTCTGCCACAGGCCGCGGTACTAACGGTTCTAAATAGTTCGGGAAAAATTCTGAAGCATATTTACGAACTTGTACCGCCGTCTTTCACTGAGCGTCACGCTGTAAACGCATTGTGTGTATATATAAATATAAATATATATATATATATATAATTCATTTATAATTAGCCCCGCAAGAGAACTTAATCTCTATTCAGGCGCTTCACATATGCCACGCAGCCCAAGTTAATTACCAATCATACGTCGCCGACTCACTTTGCCAACTTCCGTTACCAGCACAAAAAGTCGTTTAATCCGATGTAGGGCAAGGCAAGGGAACCGTCGGGTCATGGCCTTGAAGTAAGGTGCTTGAACGTCACCTTGACCCTAAACCCAGAACGTGGGTTGAATCCTGAAGTGGGCAATCCTTTATTGCCAACTGCATGCCGCCCTGGTCGCCATTAAAACTCTTCTATCGCTACATATACGATGCTTTTAAATCAGCCTTTACCTCAGCTTTACTTGTAGGACAGCAAGTTGGCTGCACTCACTTAACGAATGCATAGGACGGTAGGTAGACCTACGCGTCATCATGCCTCGGATGTGCGCTTCGTTATTCACCCGACGCCACCTTGCGACCGCGACAACTGTAGCTAGCTGTCAGTGTCGACTGACCTCTACGTGCAGGCCGGTCCTGTTGTGGTCAAGGTCCGTTGACCGGGTGGCAGGCTAGCCATGGCGGGACGGCGTATCAGCCCTAAGCCCGTGCTAAACGGTCACTTAGGAATGTCGTCCTCCCATCCGGCTGCCAAAGCAGCGGCGGCTCGCTGACCGCTGCGGCTCGCAGCCCAGGCCAACCGCCTGCGACGACTGGCCGCTACATTAGCGGCTAGCCGTCGCAGGCGAGAGAGAGAGAGAGAGAGAGAGAGAGAGAGAGAGAGAGAGAGAGAGAGAGAGAGAGAGAGAGAGAGAGAGTAATCCGGTGAGTCAAGTCGCGATCGCTCCAATGGCCAAGCATTCTTCGAGACCTAATTTCCCGCTGCTCCACTCGCTTCGCTGTGCTCCACCACCTACTGTGGCTCCTGGCTGGCGCCGCCCCGCCGCCCCGCCCCCCCACGCTGCCGAGTATGCTGCCGCACGCTGTCTGCATGAGCTTGCGGTGGCCTGCAGATGACACAGTACGAGCGGGTGAATTTTGCAACACCGCTGCGAGTACGTCATCGTTCACTCCTTCCGTTCTGATGCAAAATGCTTCGGTGCCTTCCTCCACATCCCCTCTTTCCAGGTAATCGATGGCAAAGAGTCCTTTGATCGGCTTAGTCACCTGCGGCGGAGCTGCAAGTCTGTTTGCTACAACGATTGCAAAACAGGTCGTACACTGAGCTCACCCCCATCAGCTCCATCCGATATCTTGCTTCAACCTTGACCTTCCGGGTTGCTCCTGCACTGACCGCCTCGGCGGCCCACCGAAGCGATGCCGTGCGGGAGCCTTTGCAATGCGGACGGGCGGGTAACGGAGCCTGCAGCCTGCACTGCAGGGCGAATTGGATTTGGATATCGCGTTTCCAGCGCCTGCGACAGTTTGATTCGGCTTACCGAGCTTAGGTGACCGCCATCTTGCATTTCGAGACGCCCATTAAAGGTCGTAGCTGTAACCTGTCGCCAAGGGTGCTAACCTTTCTTGAAAAGACTGCAAAGTAACATTTAAAGGATGGATATCAACATCAACCAGATAGTAACGTGAATAAGGCATTCGTGTGGCGGCCGAAGAAACCTAAATCTCTTACTAGGCGCTTAGCATGTACTCTTAAGGAAGCACGTCGATTAATTAGCGATACCGTGCGCAATTTGGTAGAGCGATATGACGCTCACCTTTAAGGGTCAAATCGTTAGCTCGCGCCCTTCGGCGCACACGAAGCTTCCAAATTAAAATTGCATTATCTGCTATTCAAATGAAGCACTTTTAAGCACACGAAGGACAATTCACGCAGACCCAGCAAATGCTCATTCTAAATGCTGTCTAGTCAGGAAAGGCCGAGACGATCAGTCGGGCAGCCTTACCAAGAGCTTGGGCCACCAGTTTGTACTATCGCCCGCGTATGTAACCTGCTCAGTCTACTTATTGTTGCGTATGTTGTCACTACGAACTAGCGTTTCCGTTACGAAACCAATGAGCTGACGAAATCTTTCACTAGACCAAATCAATTAGTTGACGAATACAGTCGCCCGGTGCGTTTGGAACGGATATATAAAGGGGTCGTATTTAAATGCAAGTAAACTATATAAATATTAAATCTGATGCACTTTTCAATTATGAGATGGAATAGTTGGTGTTAATTTTAATTAAGTTGCCTGCAAAGCATCTACAAAACTAGGTTTTTATTTTTTAAAGAATAAACAAAATTGATAATAACTTTAATAAAAATACTTATCTACACTCCAGAAATTTACTTTGGCTGAGCTGATATGCCGGGGGAGGAGGTGTGCTTTCTTGGACTATTTTGTATGCAGGCTATACTGTCGCGGCTTTTTTATTGAGTTACTGTGACGCGTCAGAACCGTTCTCAAATTGGTCGGCGACACTGCTAAACGACTTGAGTCAACAGAGTGGGAGGTACGATGCCTAGCCTGACTGGAAAGTAATTCGGATAGGTAGACAGGAGCAAGAGAATGAAGGGACTTAAGAGTGAGTTAGCCAACTTTAAAGTACGATGCTCGATTGGAGGCCAATGTAGGTCAAATGTGAAAAGTGGCGGCTGAAGAGTTTTCCGCGAACTGTTCGCACCTTATTGCACTGGCGGATAACAGTGCGAGTAGTGAGTTACAGAAGTCTAAACGGGATGTCACAAATGCCTGGATCAACTTGGGTGCGGTATACCAGTCTAAGTTGGCCTGCATTTCGGCAGTTTTATGTAGCTGAACGTAGGCAAACTTGACTGTGGAGCTGATGTAGTCACTTAGTGAATCGTCGCTTTGGAAAATCCATCCAGATATCGTGCAGTTGCTGAAGGAGATATTCTGGCCAATTTTGAGGGATAGATTTTCTAATTGCTGAGTAATACTGTGCTTGCCAATTACTAGTAATTTGGTTTATTGTCATCTCAATAAGAGAAAATTTGTTGTTATTAAAGTACGAGTGTCAGCAATACGTGCAACAAGAGTTTAGAGAATTTGACGAGCTGAAATGTAAGAATGGAACAAAGCGCGGGTTCCGAAAGTTTCAGCAAAAACGCGGCCAAGATTATATTTGATGTTCCTAAACTATTAAGACTAGAATTCGGTTATGCTATTGACATTTAGAAGAAGTTCTGGATACCAGTTATGATTGTGTGCAGATTACGAAAGAGAAGTTGTTGAATTGTTGAGTTGTCGAAAAGTGAGTTGAATAAACAGAGCAAAAGTTAGAAATATCTATGTCAAGTGCCATGGCTAACTGGAACACTATGCTGTGAGTAAAGATAGCTAACCAGAGCTGTGTTGAAGTTACGATGAGGCTGGAACTTAAGTCTGCTAATCACGGCAGCAGGATTGAACTTACTGCTGTTATCTAGAAGACGTCAAAGGCGATAATAATAATAAAAACAATAATACTAATGCACTTGGTAAAGCGCCCTCAGAGAGCTCAATCTCTTTCTAGGCGCTTTGCATTTCCTGCAAAGGGAAATGCAATCGAATGGTGAGTAATATCTTGCTTGATAAACAACACGAATAACATGGTCAAGGTGATCAGTGTAGCACAGGCGATAAGGTGATCAGTCTAGCACAGGCGCAGGCCATTGCTAAAACTCCGCATGGCAAATCGGCGAACTCGGTGTACGGTTTAAGGAGCCAGAGTTCATGATCTCACACGAGAGTAGCGCAAGGACAGCTGGTAGCGCGCAGCAGTGTCTAGCACATTTGCATCGACTGAAGAGATGAGGAGCGAACTGAGCCGTTCTTCTCCTTCTTCTTCGTGAGTCGCTCATAGTATATATATATATACATATTACACTGTGGAGCCTTGGACGGTTATAACTTGCTCCGAGACTGCCGTTTAAAGTGTTGAGGTTACACACTGCCGCTCTGATGCTAGGCAAGCTGCTGCACGTGCATGTCAACGGACTTCGTTCGACTATGATCGCGTGCGGTTGCTGAATTGGCGCGCCGTAAAAGCGCACGAATTGGACTAGTTGGCTCCGATTCGCTGTAACTTGATTGTTCACTGGTTTTTGGAAAATTAAAAGTGGGTGAATACTCTTAAGACAAGGTCACTGGCTCTGGCTGGACAATGTCTACCGTACCCAGCAGACTGTTTAACTAAATTTAAGTCAGGCAAGACTGCATTTCGCAGATGATCCAGTAATTAACACGAATAGTCGCAGTCGCTCGTGCAACACAGCAGGCGGCAGCTCTGCTCCTCGCCGCCCCCGTGTCCGTGTCGTGTGTCCACTCATCGTGTTCTATTTTGAGATCATTTCAGGCATCTTTGAGAGAGAGAGAGAGAGAGAGAGAGAGAGAGAGAGAGAGAGAGAGAGATAGAGAGAGAGATAGAGAGAGATAGAGAGAGAGAGAGAGAGAGAGAGAGAGAGAGAGAGAGAGAGAGAGAGAGAGAGAGAGAGAGAGAGAGAGAGAGAGAGGGAGGGAGAGAGAGCTGAAGCTGAAGGTTATCCTGCTAAGGCAAGTGCTGATTGCCTGAACCAGCGAAGGTTCTGGAGACTCGTTGATCAGCCCATCTTGATGCGGTGCCAGCAGTTGGTGACTAAAATGAGGTTAAGACAGCTCCAACGACAGCGTTGAAGGAGGCGTCTGAAAATAATCGGTTGGAAGTTATGCTAGCGCCAAACGAGGTTGTGAAGCCGAACGTCGACACCTAACGGAGTGGGGCGTTTTAGATTTCATTATTTTGGCCGAGGGCGGGCTTAATTTAAGGCGCGGCAGTGAAACTTTGGCGGGTTAAGTCAGCCAGGCAGGTTCTGAGTACTGAGATATGGTATTCGTGGTTTCTGAATTATAATCACTAGGAACCGGTTGAGTAATAATCTTTGGTTAAGCAGTATACAAGCCCGAGCCACGTATTTGGTACTGAGTTGTGCCCTAGCATGCGGGGGCCACGAGGGGGCATCGCCCCGGGCTTTTCGCCTGGCGACAGTTCGGAGCTCTGGTGATCACGTGACCACCCATCCTAGGCTGTCTTCTACAAAATATATATGCAATTCTTTTGCATAGCACCCTAAAAGAACTTGATCTCTATTCAGGCGCTGAGCAGGCGCCACGGGACTCAAGCGAACGACCTCGACCTAGTCCCCCGGGGTGAGCACCTTAACCGCTGGGCCAAACCGGGGCGGCGATATCTTCTGCGCTGCTCTGGCTACATATGAGAGTTGCTGCACACTATGGCCGATGCAGCGAACATTAAACCCTCCGTAAATTTTGAATAGACTTGTCGACGCTATGAGCACGTACTTTCTATCTTACGGTATCCTAATTACTGCTGCCAAGTGCTTTCACTGTCGTCCTTCACCCTCACCTCCCATTGGTGCTGCACGAACAAATCGTTAACTGTAGTTCACAGGCAACCCCACTAAATGCTGTCATAAAAAGGCGTGTTTTAAGCTTCTTTTTAAATGTTGTACACTTATTCTCTCGCAGTGATATGTAAAGCGCGTAGATAGAGATTAAGTTACCTTGAGGAATATATATATATATATATATATATATTAAGTTACCTTGAGGAATATATATATATATATATATATATATATATATAGATTAAGTTCTCTTGAGGAATATATATATATACAACAAAAATAACTATGACAACCACTGATATATATAACACATATATATATATATATATATTTATCAGCGGTTGTCATTATTATTGTTGTTATTATCTGCCCTCACCCCAGACTCGACAAGACATGCCCCGTTTCGTTTTGTCGACCGACAGTGCTTTCGCGGCGAGTGCTGCGTTCGCACCACGGCGGAAGCCCTGCCGTTTGCGCCACGTCGCCTCCGTGTTTATGCGACTCTTCGCATCCGCTGGGGTCGCTGCCTGAAAATACAATGCGCTTCTCTGCAGTACGCACACACACGCTTCACGACGCCAGAACGCCGAGCGCGAAAGCGGTCGGAGGCGCCGCGCGAGTAATGAAGGAGTTCGTCGCCACATCCGCCCGAATCCGGTGCATCTGCAGTGGTTCGCTCGCCCGAACGATGCTCGGAGCTCTGACCCCGTGCGCAGCAGAGCCCCTTTGAAAGAGACTCTGTCGGACGGGAGGCGAGCCGCCACTCGGTCCAGCGGCTAAGGTGCTCGCCCCGACTAAGGTCTGGCTGAGGTCGTGGGCTCGAACCCTGAGGCATATGTGAAGCGCCTGAATAGAGATTTAGTTCTCTTTGGGTGCTATACAAGTGAATCATATATCATATAACTCCATAAAGAGCGCACTGCCCACTTCCGGCTGTCGGGCCCGCCTCGAGCGGAAAGCCGCCCACATCCGCACCCTGGGCGGCGGCGGTGACCCTTGCGAGAACGCCGAATCCGGCACCGTTCGGTGGCGAACCGCACGATAAGTCGGCGCAGCTTCGGCGGCGGCGGCGGCCGCCGCCGCCGCCTCCTGACGCTGCCGTCGCGTCGCACGCGGTCCCGCTTCGCTCGCTGTGCAGCTTTCATCCGATTGACAGCCAAAGCGGTCATCGCGGGGGGGGGGGGTTGCAATGTATCTCCGTCTGTAACTTCACAAAGCCATACAGACCATGTGGATGTTACGCAGGAGAGTTTTGTATAGCGCACTCACAGCCTAAGCGGCTTTCGGTACGCATTCGGTAGCCAACAGACTTCATCTCACGCAACAAAGAGAAAGTGGGACGCATAGCAAAGTCAGGAGAGCAGTTGAGGTAGTGAGTAGCGTGGAAGTAGCAGCTCAGGACCGTTGGAAAGGATGAGCCATAGTCGGCAGCTGGAGAGTAGTTGTCTTTGCGTAAGAATTGTGGACGCGAGTTCCACAGTCTAGGACCTGCAGAACTAAAGCTTCTGCCGCCAGCGGTCTTTAAGCGCAGGAATGGAACAGCTGGGTGGGGGTGGGGGACTGTCCGTCATCGCTAGGAGATGGGGGTATGGTTGGCCGTCGTCGCGTGGGGGGGGGGGGGTTAGGGGTTGGCCGCCAGATGCCGCACGCGCGCTCAAACTTCCAGCTCCACCCGGTCGCACGTCCGCGGCGCGAGCAGGTGCGCGCCCTGCGGACTGTACAGGTGCCAGCGCAGGTGCAGTCGATCGAGCGTGCAGTGCGACCGCGGGCCGACGTCAGCTGCCTGCCACCCGCCGCGAGCCCGCGGCCGCTCCAGGCCTCTGAGCGGATGTAAACGTGGAGAGAAAGAGAGCACCAGCGGAGGCGGCTGTCTAAACTCGGTGATTTAGGAGACCGCCGCCGCGAACCTTTGACTTGACGCGAGCGTCAAGAGAGGGGCGCGCGTAGAGCCGCCGACTAAGCCCGTGATTTAGGAGACCGCAACCGCTGCAGCCGCCGTGGCGATCCCGCGAGCGGCGCGACCTGCGGTCGTCTCCGTGAGCCCGAGCTGGCGGTAATCCTTGGTTACACCGCCGCAGGCGACGAGCCAGCTAGTTCTCGGAATGCGCCATTTTGCAGCCGGCAGGCGTGCGGGAGGCGGCTGAGAATGTAATGCATCTCCGTCTGTAACTCCACAAAGTCGTGAAGACCACGCGGGTGTTACGCAGGAGAGTTTTGTATAGCGCACTAAGCGGCTTTCACAGCCTAAGCGGCTTTCGGTACGCATTCGGTAGCCAACAGACTTCGTCTCACGCAACAAAGAGAAAGTGGGAAGCATAGCAGAGTCAGGAGAGCAGTTGAGGTAGTGAGTAGCATAGAAGTAGCAGCTCAGGACCGCTGAAAAAGATGTGCCATAGTCGGCAGTAGGAGAGTAGTTGTCGTTACGTAAGAATTGTAGAAGCGAGTTCCACAGCCTAGGACGTGCAGAGCTAAAGCTTCTGTCGCCAACGGTCTTTAAGCAGAGGAATGGAACAGCTAATCTATTGCCCACACAGGATCTGAGGGCACGAACAGGCTGAAACAGAACTGGCGGCGCGAGGCGACAGGCAAAGCCGACGGGCGAAATTCGTTGGCCGGCGCAGGCCGCTGAGCACCGTTCCGAGCGAAGTGTCGTGGCGGCTGGTGGTGCGGAGGAGGGATGATCGATTGGGTTCGTGGCTACCGAGCTAGAAACGCGGCGACCGCACCCGCGCACCTAAGCTGGCGCCGGCTTCCTCGCTCGCACGGCGGCGACGCGAAAACCGTGAACGCATCTGCTCGTTTCGAGCGGTTCGCCATCCTGCACGGACCGCTTGAAGACCGTCCAAGCCCTCGTCGTCGGCGAGAAGATGTCTCTGCGCGAACCCTTCGCTACATCGGTCGCCGCGGCCGCGGCCGATTATCATTGTCATTGAGCATGCTGCCACTAACCATTCGATCGTGCTTTGTTTGCTGCTAATGTTAAGTGCCTAGAAAAAGATTGAGTTCTCTGAGGATGCTTTATCAAGTGTGTTGTTATTATTGTTATTATAAAACCTCTTGCTCCTACTGCACAGTTTGACTAAGTTCACTAGAAAAAAGAGCATGGAATGGAAGTGACATTGCACCGGGCTTGCACTGCGAAGAAAAGAGACAGCACACTACCCGACCTAAAATAGCCCTCCAGCCAAACAAGGTCAAGGTACAAACGTCTTCGTGGCAAATCCCAGACACGTCCAGAGGCCGTAACCCTGACGATCAGCGGACTATAAACAAAAATCACTGCCTGCATTCGTGCTGGTGAAACTTTGATGCTCTATAGCAGCCTGAGTACGATTGCCGATATATTTATTATCCACTATTCCGTAATTATAAGGGCTAGGAACGGTCACGTGACAATCAATTGTTAGGCAGCTTTAAAGCCGATGTCATTTTTATATCAATATGCTAACTGATTTAACAGCCCTTTTTTGTATAGCGACAGAAGAATCTTTACGGCTATCACCACCGTTTGCAGTGGCAATAAAGGATCACCCACTGCAGGATTCGAACCCACGAACTCGGGACTGAGGTCGTGAAAACCAACCACCTTACCTAGTGAGCCATCACAGCTCACCAAAAAAATACTAACTGATTTAACTGCCTCTTTTTGTATTGCGACAGAAGAGCCTTTACGGCTATCACCACCGCTTGCAGTGGCGAACCTACGACCTCCTGACCAAGGTCGTGCAAAGCACCGCCCTACCTTGTGTGCCAAAATACAATCTAGTATAAAATATAAAACAACAAAGCACGATATAATGTAGTATAGTAGAAAAAAGTATGATCATATAAAAAGCAGTCGTCCTGTGCAAGTACCATTGCTTGTGACAATTTTAGTGGACTTTCAACAGGAATGGTGGATTTCCTTATTAGAGTGATCGAATTACGTGCGGATAGTTGTTGATTGTTTGAGCGCTGAAGGAGTTGCCTGCTAAACCTACTGAACTTCGGGGTTCGGAAAAATACCACGCTGAACGTTTGTGAATTTTGATTCATGGCTTAATCAAAATTAAATAAACTGATGAAGAACATTGTTCTGACCTTAAGCAGATTATGAAAATACGCTCTCGCTGCGTCTTTTGGGGAAGCACCACGCACCGGCAGCCAACTGTGCATTGCAGCTTTTGGACTTACTAGTCTTAAGGGTATAGAGATCCTAAAGGCAGAGGAACGTCACTGCGTGAAGTTAAAGTTAGTAATATCTGCCGTAAATATCGCGGCTAGCCAGCAGCCTTCTGAGAGTAAAGCTGAGGCAGATACGAGGCTGGAACTTGAGTTCGCTAATGGCAGCAGCAGCAGCAGCAGCAGCAGGCTGGAACTTACTGCTGTGAATCTAGAATGTGTCAATGGCGATAAGGTGACTAGTGTAGCACTGGTGCAGGTCATAGTTAAAGATCCTTGCGTTAAAATCTGGAAGCCCGGTGTACGGCTTGAGAAGCCAGAGTTAAAAATTGTGCACGAGAGTATAGAAATGGCTGCTGATAACGTGCTAGTGTGTCTGGTACCGCAGCCTCGACGGATGATGTAAGGCTGGAAGTGGTCGTTCTTCCTGAGCCAGTTATCGCCATTGTGGAGCCGGTGACCGTTGTAACTTGCTTCGAGACAGCCACCGTGCGATTTGTCGAGGTTATGGACTGCTGCTCCGACGCTGGACGAGCTGCATTCCTTCTCTGTGAGCATACTACTGATCGTATCTGCACCACGGATCATGTGACTGTCGCCAGCTCTCGTTACGTGCCCAATGAAGATCCTTGTTTCTACGGCGATGCACAACGCAGCGATACGGCTATGCCTCGCATACCGCTGCTCTTCGCTGACGGGGAAGATCACTGCTTGTCTGTCTCGCCAGTACTCACGAGTATCCGAGACGATTCCTCCAGCCTCGCTTTTGCCTACGTGGTGGCTCTCCTTGTTCCGCGATTGCAGTCAAATCTCACTGCCTGCCAGACGAGGAACCGTGATTTGGCAACGTTTGAGTGAGGTGAAAACGCTGCATATCGCCTGTCACTGCTGTGCGATGCCAGAGACGACTGCTTAGCTATTTCACCAGCTGTACGTTTCCACGACGACCCTTCTTAGTGTTTTTTGCCGACTTGAGGAAGCTTCTTATCAATATATATATATATATATATATATATATATATATAACAGTTGTATATACAGCAATAGAGACATAACTGAAGCAAAAGGCTCGTCCCTGTCTCCAGCCAAGTGGCTGACCACTTGAGCGAGCGAAAGTTCTGGCGAAAGTTCGTTGCAGGGACGGAATCGGTGATAATGACGAAGGAAATGCTGCAACAATAGCTTCAAAGAAGGCATCTGAAAATGGCCGGTAGTAACTTATTTTCGAGCCTGAAAAGGTGGCGAAGCCGAGCATTGACGTCTACCACGGTTGGCTGTGTTTATGATTCCGTCCGACGAAGGTTTGGCCCATAGTTCTAGCTGAAGTGCACGATAAGCCGGCATGCGGTAAACTAGAGCTTAAGATGACACGAGTCACCTGAGGCAACGGTTCTATTGTACTAAAAATGCACAGGAATGTAGAAGACAGATGCAAATCCTGCGTGGTATGATGCGGCTAGAAGGGACCCCAGGGCATCGTTGCAACTTCATCAGATGGGCGGTCAGATGGAACGATTCGCTGTTTATTTGACTGGGCATCTGTGTGCCACCAAGCATGGCAGCAAGTACATCTACATTTAACGGATTAATTTAATAAGCGCCCTGAAGCCTCCACTATTTTGGACCGGGAGGCCACTAACGTTGCCAGCGTTGCATGCAATGTCTTTTATCGTTTGGCATACCTGACGAATTACATTCTGATGAGGTCAGCAATTTTGAATCGGTTGCGTTTTCTCAGTGCTGTAAGTTATTGGGTATGCATACAGTAGGATAGTGTGGTGGAACGCTTTCGAATTCTGACGCCGGGTAGTTCGGATTACTTTTTCAAAAAGTAGCACGATTTGGACATGTTCAGCCGCATTTGCTGACGGCATACCGTTCAGGGGAGCATAAGTCTACCAGGTATCCTCCGGCCAGGTTGATGCTGCCTGTATAGCTGAGATGATGGTAGATCTGCTGACAGTAGTCCGGCCCTATGAGCAGCATGTTGCTATTTGTCCAATGTATAATATACGGGACATTCAAGAGTAGCTTTCAGACATTTATGATCGGGTTAGAGAAAACTTGGCCGTCTCGGCAGATGACATAAAGCGGGGCGAGCTGATCGATAGCCCGCGAGGTTGCACTGCGACCGGATGATGACGGGGTCTAGAGAAAGAAGGGACTCTCTAGCAAGCTTCTGAGTCCTTGTAAGGTCGGTATAAGCTATGGAGAATCGACTTCGAGATGTGACCATTCGCTTTCGCTCTAAATTGCAAGAGCGAAACCGAAAATTGTCTATGCTGATCGTATGTGGAAATAATACGGGACTGGTCATTTCACGTGGACCCAATTCACTTGAGGAAGGCAGCGATACAGACAGCTCAGGTGACGGCGAGGATGCGACTCTCAGTGACGACGGAGATGCTATTCATGCTGGCCAGTATCACGGCTTGGCTACGGGTGATCCTCAGCATGTGCAGCATACTGGAGATGGTCAGCGTAGCTTGAAATGAAGTACAGCCACACCAAGATGGACGACTGACTACGTGATGTATGGTGAGGCAGAATGAGTGGGTGGTGTGCCGGTGCTGTAAATGTGGTGCATTGAGAGTGACTATGACGTCTGTGGTCGCATATCTGTCATTCTCTAGAAAAGCCCGGTTGTGCCCTTGTGATACTTTGGTCGTGTTTTGCAGTGATATATTGTACTATGCCGGTATGTGTTTGCATGAGTCTATTAGCACTGGAGATGTGCATGGCTGGCGGCAATGACGTCTTCGGTCGCATATCTGGCATTCTTTGAGAAACGCTCGGTTTCGCCATTGAGATAATTTTGTTGAGTTTCTTGTATTGATTTGTCACACTGACGTCGGTGCGTGTTTGTACGTGTGCTAGTGCGCATGATTACGGGATTCGAATTCGGTTTGCTGCACTAGTTCTGAGGATCCGTGAGCTGAAGTTGTCTGGCATTAGGATGGTAGTAATAGGATAGCTTACGCGAGTTCATTCGAAGAAAGCTCGTGAGAATAACTCAGCAGTAACCAGGATGCGACACGTAGGAAAAAATTCAGGATCACGATAGCGACTTGCCAAGTTGAGTGACAAACGACAAAGACGACTCGCTTTGATGGATGGTCTCGCGGCAAGCGCTTGCTGAGTTCATCTCGCTATAGATATCTTTTCGATTTTTGAGTTATGGTGTGTGCAAATTTCAGCAAAGATCGGATCGTGGTTCTTGAATGTTGCAGCTGCTTCGAGTCTTTGTACGGCATGCTTTTGAGACCCGAAGCTCGATTCCTTTTCGGCCTGCTTTAAGGACAGCATTCTTCGACGTTCACGACAGTCGGTTGGATTTTGGTAGCGGCATTTCGAGCTCGGCGAACACTGCATGCCTTCTTTGTGGTTACTGGCTCTTTCGATATTTAAGCGATCCATGTGGTTGGTTATACCTTTCTGCGGAAAATCTTCTTGAGACGTTCTTTGGAGTACGTTTGTTCAACAGATTGAGCTGGTCCACCTAATCAGATCTAATTTTGACGGGTACGAAGGCTTAATTGCTTGCTATCGCGGTCGGCGCTGTGTGCCCAGCGGCCTAAATTGCTAGCCAATAATTCGATTTGGCTACGTCGATCCATTATTTCTAGGGATTTTAATGGCGTTTTTCTATTCCTGGTCCGCCGAACTTGTCGATCCGGTTCTCTGAGTTTTCAGTGCTGATTCGGATTCTTAATGGACTGGGTTATCTTAAGGTTTATGGATCTGTTGCTTTAGCTCTGAACGAGCCTAAGTCGGTATGGTGCAAACGAGCTTCTTACTTTGCCTATGTTTGGATGGTGTAGTCGGGATCGGAACCCGATCTAAAGTGGCTCTCGTATATTTGTCGATATTATAGTCGCAAGATACTTTCTTTACCCATGGTGGATGAATTAGTTGTGATCGGAGCCCGGTTTAAGCAGTTCCCAGACAGTTGTCCTTATAGTGGTCATGGGATACTTTCTTTACCCGGGCCAAATGATAATCGGAGCCGTGCTTAAGAGGCTCGTACATTTTTCGATATCATGCATTGCCGGTTACTTTCTTTGATCACTCTTGGACGACAAGGCTGTGCTTCTAGTGAGCCCTGTTTGAGGGGCTCTTAAGTTTAACAATAATAAAAAAATGTGTTTAGCGCCCTCAGAGAACTGAATCTCTCTCTAGGCAGTTTACAGACGCTGCATATAAAGAATTATCAAATCTTTGGTGGTAACATCCGAAAGCAGCAGGCATAGTGTAAGCAGTTACACGCATATGAAGGACGAATCACAAAGACCCACTAAATGCTGCAATAAACAGCTGAGTTTTTAAAGCTTCATTTTAAATGTCATATCAGGGGACGTTGTGACGTGCGTTGGTGGTGAGTTCCTGGCTTTGGGAGCATACGAACTAAAGGCGCGATCGCCAACGGTTTTGAGGCTCGTATGAGGGGTGGCTACACGATTCAAGTAAGAGCAGCGAGTTTAACTATTCTAGGCCTAGTGGAGGAGTAGTTCTGATAGGTAGGCTGGAGCCAAAGAACAAAGGGACCGAAAAGTGAGTGACAAAACCTTGAAGTCGATGCGCTGCTTGACTGGGAGCCAGTGCAGGTCGGTGAGAAGTGGTGAGATGTGGCAACTTGGACGCTCGAGACAGATGAGCCTAGCTACAAAGTTTTGCACTAACTGTAAGCGCCTGATTGCACCGGTTAGATAAGCAAGCGGTGAGTTATAGAAGTAGAGACGGGATGTCGCAAATGCATGGACCAAGTTTGATGTGGAATCTCTGTCTAAACAAGCCCGAACTTTAGCTATGTTATGTAGCTGAAAGTAGGCACACTTGACTATGGAGCTGATGTAGACGTCTAATGAAAGGTCAGTTTGGAACAGGATACCAAGACTACATGCAGATTCAACAGGAGATAAGTTGGAGGAGCCGATTTTGAGCACCAGGTTTTCCAATTTCTGAGTTTTATTTTAGTCAATTAGCACACCCGGAACTCTGCATTTGCCCGTGCTTAGACGGTTTGCTCTTGACAGGAGCCTGTTTAAGCGGCTCTAATAAATTTGTGCGTATAATGGTTGCGAGATTCGTGGTTTACCCACAGTCAATTTAATTTAGTATGGATCGGGCCTCTATTGAGTGGCTGCCACATTTAAGTAAGACTCTACGCGGCCGTGTCATTGAATGATAGCTCAAGCGTATATATATCTCGCGTACCTTCGCGAGTCTAGTTGGCAGTAACGTGTTCCACGGGTTGTAATCTTGCCCTGCTTAATCGAGAGCTGCGTAGACTGCGACGTAGCAGGTGCAGCAGTTTGTGCGAGATATGCGCTCCTCCGTGCCAATCTCCGATTTGAAATGATTCCCAATAGTCCGCGGTACCATCGAAACAGCAGGTATGGCTATTCCTGGAAGTTGGGAGAAAATGTTTGCATGTTATCAATTAACCTTCTTGGAACGGAAAAGAAATAGCGACGGGTACTGAACCCTTTAGGTTTGGTTTGGTAATTGTGAGTTTTAGTTATCTCTCTGTGGTCATCGAATCGCTGTAGCTGTCTAGAGTTATTTAGTTGATATATAATACACTCTGAGAGGTTGCATTTAGTCTGGCATGGCGTCGTAACGAATCAGCGAAAGCCCTTCGCCAAGGCACGCTTTTATTGATAGGATACGAATGGCAGGAAGGCTCGCCGCCTTTGGAATTTAAAAAAAAGGTCGGCGTCTCCCGTATATCCCCTGCAGCAAACAACCCGAGTCTGTCTTTCTACCATCCTCTGTCTTCCTGTGTCGCTTGATTAAAATGAAACGGCAGTAATCCCGCATACTTTCTATCGAGCGACGACGCTGCTATGTGCGATACCGTCGAGCAGAACCGGTCGCAGAGAGCAGGCTCCTGTGCCGATTCCTCGGCACAGGAGCCGGCTCTCTGTATGCCACCTGACTCTCTGCTTCTCTTATCTGCCAGGATGGTCGCGCTTAGCCCGCTTTAGGTCGATCGACGCTGTTGGACGACATCGTTACCTGACGATGGAGGCGATATTGATGGTGGTGCTAAACAGCAGCTACCAACGGCTGATAACTGAAGAAGGATTGTTGTTTATGACAAGCCTACGACTCCGTTCCACGGCTGTCGGCAGATAGCGGCACGAGAATACAGCCAGCTTTCGGAGAACTGCTCAAATCAAACCCAGTTTGATGCCGACTCCGAGCACGTAGCCACGATCCAGACGGCTCGGTAGGCTACGAGCGAAATTGGTCAAAGGCGCTAGAGCTTGCAAATAAATATCTGACCATTAGCTGCTGTAAGCATGCTAACGATTCTGTTGGAAGTCACCTCCATTACCAGCTTTACTATGCAGGCAACTCAAAGGACTTTCACTGTTGGTGTTAGCCACACTTGCGGGATTTCAAGCGCTGCGTCGTTGCCGTATTGCATATTTCGAGCGGCAGGTCGGCATTAATTGAATGCCACTACCCGGACTGGTGAGGGCTAGGCGGGTGATTTGTGACGACCTCGTATATATGCATTTGCACTTCACGGGATCAGGTCGTCAGCTCATGTCCTATGGTAGGCAATTCTTTATTGTAACTTGAAGCGGTAGCGATAGGCGCAGCGGCCAAGGTACAGCCATCGTGTGAATGAGGCTGTCGAAGCAGCTCACCTTTAAAGCAGCCAGCCACTAATCCTGCGGCCAGTTTTTCCTTTTCGTAATGATACATCTTCGATGGAATTCCTTTGGTCGAAATTCTAAGAAGCGGCTTCCAATCGTGAGCACGGCACCTTACTTCGAGCAGTGAAAACTGCTAGGATTGTTTTCCTAAAAATCCTAGCCATAATCCCCACATGGAATACATACATACATATATATATATATATATATATATATATATATATATATATATATGTGTGTGTGTGTGTGTGTGTGTGTGTGTGTGTGAGTGCGTGCGTGTGTGTGCATGTATGTATATGCTGTAGAATATGGCGGACTGCTTCGAAACGGAGTTTTCGAAAATAACTCAGCATAATTAACCCCAACTTAAGTAAAATGATCCGATGCCGAATGGTCCATCAAAACACCGTTCGCCAGGCTAAACTCTAACCGTAGCCAGTGCAACATCTCATTCTTGGCATTCTAAAGACACCACTATGACTCAATTGATCAAAGAGCTGTATAAAACTAATGGATATCCCCTTTCTTTGGTGTATGCGTACCGAAAGTCGCTTAGGCTTGGAGTTCGCTATAGAAACCTCTCCTTCGTAACATCCACATAGTCTTTGCGGCTTTGTGCAGTTGCAGACGGAGATACATTACATTGATTTTGGTCACCGCAGACTAGCCAGGAGGTGGGAATTTACTTGCAGGTGCAGAACGATGCCCGGCCCCCCCCCCCCGCTCGAGCTTCGGGGAGATGTCTGCGACGTGTCTGCATTAATAACTGAGAGGCGCTACAACAGATTCACCCTTGCTTTAGAAAACGAGCAAACGAAACTCCGCTCGCTCTTTGTCTAAGTTTCATTGTCTTTTAATTTTCCCGTTGAAGTCTATCTCAATCGAAAAAGCTGAGGCCAACAAAGGAGGCGGGCTCCATAACCGTCTAGTCGAAGAGCAGCAAATCCACAGGAACGCTGGAGCCATCGCATATTTAGTTTGAATTGTTCGCTAAGTAGTCAAATGGCGGTGTTAGCGGCAAAGCTTGAGTTACATAGAACACCGCGATAAAAGCAAGTCTGCACGACGGCGACAGCAGTTAGCGAAGCAAGCAGAGGGGCGATCGGAATACGTAGCAAGACGCCATTGTCTTGCTTTGTAGGCAGCAGTGCCAGCATGTCGCCATTCCAATGCAGTGTGAGACAGGAGAGCCTTTGGGTGCAGCTCGTCGGCTCGCTTAGCTGAGAGCTTCGACGGCTTCCTTCCTGCCTCACAATCGAGCCAGCCCGAACAGCAGCCGTTGCTGCAGCCAGCGTACGGCGTGAATGCTTGGACTCGAACCAGCAGGGAGATGAAACCGATGGGCAGGCATTTGGACAGGAAGTCTTTGATGATGAGCGAATGCCGGCCAGCTGCCGCTGTGCAGCCTCTATCAATCAAGAAGGCTATAGATGACATCGATGGAACGGTCCATCTTCGAGCCGCTCGATCGTTTGCGACTCGAGCCTAGACCATTCACGAGATCTCTTCGTCGGTGGGAGCCATTTTCCGATTTGTCAAGGACTCCTCAGCGAGTGTTTCGTAACGGGGTCGCAGCTCAATGGTTCCCATTCCCTGTGAGCCGCCAGTGATCCAACATTCTGAGAGGCACGACCGTTCGACACATGCGAGGCATTCGGGCCTGCGAGATTAGCAATAAGGAAATTTCATATCTGCGATACCTAGCCTCGTGCCTCGTGCTCGACGAGCCTGATCTGCTCTCATACGAGATCTGACCTCTGACCTGAGCTCATAATTGTTGATGATGCCAGCTGCCCAAACATAAGGAGAACACCAATGTGTACTGAAGGTGCTGTACTGTTTCTTGATATTCTGCTTAGAAAGTCTGCTGATGATACTTTCATAATCTTAGCGAACACTCTTCGACTGACTATTTCACAAGTTTTGCAATTGTACTTTCGATCGCTTACGACTAGGTGCCATCCCAGAGCTGTACATTTACACTCCTATAACAATCTATATGGAAGACAACTGGCTTAGCGTTGACTATCTTTTTAAACCACTCGAAGCCAAAGTTCTACATCTGGTAGCTGTCATGATAGGAGAATCAAATGAGAGATTGATCTTGAAAGAGAAGAAAGCAAGGTCGCTGAGCACATATTTGAGACAGAGCTGCCTTCGCTGACCAGCTGCTTTGTATTCTCGAACCCCTGCTCGTGCTGGTAAGCATGTGTCACAATGGATCTCAAGTTCGAGGCTTTACCGAGATCAGCCACCAGTCTCAATAGCAAGGCCTACCATTAGGGTAATTATCTTAATGGAATCAGCCAGTGATAAATGGCTCTTAGAACTCCTGCAGTGCCCGGGCTGCAACTCGGATGGATGAACAAAGGTGTTTTTACTGCTAATCGTTTTTCTTCCTAGCTACTGAAAGGTGCAACAGGCGACACGCGTCGTCAAGGTTGTCGTCTGTAATGGTCGTGCTGGGCTCGGCCAAGCGTTGCTCCTACCGACTTTTTCCGTCGTCTCCGTCCTACCGACGGTTTTGCATACTCCCCCACCCGAAAGCTTCTGTCTTCTGTCTGCTTGGGAGCTTGGGCACCCTCTACTCACGGCACGTGCAGCTGCAAAAGACATTAGCCTGTGGTCAGATGGCACGTAACGGGTGCTCAGAGGTGCAGCTGACCTAATTCAGTGCTCTCAGATACGAGAGATTCGCTGGCTTCGAGAAAGCATTTGACTCACAATAGGGCATTCAAGTCGGAGCAGCAGCCGTGCTACCTGCTGTTTGTTGATTACACACAGGCAAACCCATACTGCACTACAAGTCAAACACTCGTCACCCCTTTCATGTTAACGGTGACTTTGGTCTAAGCAAGCAGGCTTCATTAGAAGATTGCTTTGCTGCTGCTACCAATGCTGCTGCTCGTGCTGGTGGCAACGTCGGACATGCGGGCATCAGAAGGGGCTCCCTGTGAGCACAACTTCGGAAAGGCTGGTTAAAGGTGGCAACCAACGTGACGAAGTCGGCCAAGGTATGCGCTGCACGAGCGTCTCACAGTGGAGAGCAATAGTGACACTGTAGCAGAGTGATGTCGCTTGCACGACACTGACACCACCACCGGCAGACGCGAGTACTCAGCTCTCTCAGTTCCCACCAAACGAGCTTCATCTAAGTTGGCGGCCCCGGCTCCACGGCGGCGGCAGGTCCGGGTGGTTTTCTTTTTTTTTGTTAGTGCATAATTCACGTGTAATACGTATCTATGCATTTATCTCCGTCTGCAACTCCACAGAGTCACAATGACTAAGCCGATTTTACACGGCAGAGCTATCCATAGCTCACTCAAAGCCTAAGAGGCTTTGGCACGGATGCAGTAGCCAGCTGACTCTATCTCATGCAACAAAGTCGTTGCTTAGTAATTGTGGAACCGAGTTCCACAGTCCAGGACCTGAAGAGCAAAAGCGCCTTTTGCCAACGGTCTTTAAGCGCAGTAACGAAGATGGCACCCTGAGGAGGACATTCTCTAACTGTGGCAACTGGGAGCTGTAGCCATCACGATGCATCACACGGCTTCTTGGGTGCCTGCATGTGTGTGTGTGTGTGCGTGAGTGAGTGTGTGTGTGTGTGTGCGTGAGTGAGTGTGTGTGTGTGTGTGTGTGTGTGTGTGCCTGTACGCGCAAGCCTGCGAGTGTGCTGCGTGTGGGCGAGCACAAGCGTGCTCACCGTTCTGCTGCCAACATGACCTCGACCTGTCTCAGTCTACGTCTCTGTATTCATCTCTGATCTGTATTCATATATTATCTTCTATCTCATACTCGTTTTCTCTTATCAAGCTAGACTTTAGAGGTGAATGCAGCTGGTCACAGGTGTGTGGATTCCATTCACCTGAACCATTCAATAGATATCCGTTCTGCAGTGGCCTGCCAGTAATGGATTGCCCTGAAAGCAACCTGCAGCACCAACTGCATTATCTGTACAAGATAAGAAAGAGTCGAGGACATCCAGACGCCTGCAGGGAAGCAGCCACCAGATGTAGAACCAAGTGCACGAGGAACGGAACGAGAGACAGAAACAGAGACAGAGACAGGGGGAGGAAAAGAGGTAGGGAGAAAAAGAGAGTTGGAGAGGAGCAAAGATAGGCAGAGCCCGAAAGATGAAGCAGGGTTAGAAGAAGAAAAGAGAGCATTAAGTTTGGAGCCAATATGCAAGGATTTTGTCAGCACGGCCAAGTTAAAAAAAAGCAGTCTAGTCATGTGGTCATTAGAGTTAGGCAGACCGAGTTAGAAAAACATTGGCAGAGACAGAGGCCGACTCGAATTTAATGATTTAATTGGAGCTTTCTTATTGTAATAATAATAATAATAATAATAACAATCATACATCGTTTGCATAGCACTTTAAGAGAACTTAATCCCTATCCAGGCACTTGACAAGTTGCTGCACAATATACAGCTGCATGCAGGCTTATAGAAAGTGCCGGTAGCTGGGGAAAAAGCCACAGAATGAGCGATCGAGAGCATCACTATTGCTGACACAACCGGCAGGTTACAGTCCACCAACCAGAAATGATGTATTAGGGGAGTAGGTGGGGATTCGGAGTGAGTAGTCACCTCCTATCTACTGTGTAAGCCTCTTTATTTAAGCGATAACCTCTAAATACAAGCTGATCGATATGTCTTGGCATAACCCAGATATTAATAGATGATTTGGTTTGGTGGGACTTTGCGATTCGTTCTTCGTGAGCATGTACCTGCTTACACTATGCCTGCAGCTTGCAGATGTTACCCCTAACGTTTAGAAAGGCTTTATATGCAGTATCTGTAGAGTGCCTAGAGCGAGATTCAATTCTCCGAAGACACTTTACAAATGTATTATTATTATTTTTCCATTAAGTGGCCCATATTTTTTGTTTATCACACCTACCACTAGATAATGTTGACATAACTTATTCTCTCCATCTAATTTAATGTGCCTAAAATGACATGTATTTCTCTTAGGGTGCTACATAAGTGTCTTATTATTATTATTATGACCTACCTGTTGCTTTTGGTGATGTCCTGTCACTGAAGTCCACATAGCCACCCAGCACAGCACAATGTGGTTTTTCTAACGAAACGGTGATTCTGCTAGAGAAAGTCTCTTGGTCCGCTTAATAGCCAGAGTGAAAGTGTGTGAATGGTGTGGGCATTGCTTGAAGCCCTCCCCCCCACCCAATTATCTGCAGCAAGCCTCGACTCTGCTGGCGCTTCATGCAAGAAACGAAGCTGCAACCGATCGTCGCGCAGCCGCTGGCAGCGTGCTGACCCGTGGAGCTCAGCACGCTGCCAGCGGCTGCAGCTTCTGCTGACAGCCAGCCAACGGCACGCAAGCACAAAGCTGCAAGCTACAAGACACCACATCTCTCAGATTAGGCCCGGTTAGTCAGCAAAGGTGGCAAACCGCAGGGCAGCAGCAGAAGCAGCAGTGCCAGAAGCAAGAAACGCCAGCATTGAAGAGCTGACGATTAGTAATTAGCTGCGATACATACGGAATGCCCCTAGATGAACAACGATAACGCCAGGCTGTAGAGGCTTGATTAGGGTCACGCAGTGCCATGCATGTAATGTAATGTATCTCCGTCAGTAACTCCACAAAGTCATAAAGACCATGTGGGTGTTACGCAGGAGAGTTTTGTATAGCGCACTAAGCGGCTTTCACAGCCTAAGCGGCTTTCGGTACGCATTCGGTAGCCAACAGACTTCGTCTCACGCAACAAAGAGAAAGTGGGAAGCATAGCAGAGTTAGGAGAGCAGTTGAGGTAGTGAGTAGCATAGAAGTAGCAGTTCAGGACCGCTGAAAATGATGTGCCATAGTCGGCAGTTGGAGAGTAGATGTCGTTGGTGCACTGGTGCACTCTTCACGTAAGAAATATTCCGTGAGTGCAGTGGAGGGGGAGGCACCAGGAAGAGTGTGGAAAAAGCCCTTGATAGAGAGCTTAAACGAAGAAGATTCACATGAATGCATTTTCATAGGAATCCAGATGTCGCCACTGATAGACGAATGGCAGAGGCGATAGTACGATCGATCGAGCTGGTGCTTCAGAGGCTTCTGGCTTGCGGTTAACTGCAGCTAGACAGGTGGCTGCATAAACGAGGGCTACGCTTGATGCTGACAGTGAAAGCTTGTCCAGCCCTTGATGATGAAATCCGGCACGAGGAAGTGTAGCTGCTACCAGCCCAGGGTGGCTTATCTAATCGACACAGGTGGAGGAAACTCCCTAAGATTGGCAGCATATGCATAGCTAAGGTGCAGGGCCCGTGGAAAAAAGTTTCAGAATGCTGGTTATACCTATTAGAGCCGATGACGGTGCCCTGGTAGGCCTGGCAGCTTGTCCAAATGCTAATGGGAGCTAGGTTACCAAGCCAGCAAACGCTGCAGCACCCTCCGAGTGCTTACAGTATTCGACCTGATAGCTGGCATCTCGGTAAGCCCCCAGCCTCCTCAGCCAGCGAGCATCGTGATCAATCACCACATAAAAGTACTGATCGCCCCCAAACAGACCCATTCCACTGAGCTGCTAGCCGATCGGTTGCTAACTAGACCCTTTGGCTGCCAAGCAGCATAGGGCAGAGGGCGTGGCAGCTTGCCAGCTCTCCTGCCGAAGCCTTGGTGCCAGTTATTGAGAGATTTATTGCTTCACGAGCAAGGGCCGAGAGAGAACTTGCAGGATGCAAGCTCGATTGTCAATCCCGATCCAGCGAGCGACCAGCGACTCCCCATGGTCGCTGGCTGCTCACTCGCTGGACCAGGCGGAGCAGGCTGTAAAATAACCTACATATATTCTGCTGTACAGAGCATGCTGTGCATCCTCAGATTGAAGCCGATAGCGAAGCCCTGGCGAATGGCGACTGCCGGACTGCAGGTCCAGGTCTAGCAGCGAAATTATGTACGAATCTCAGCAGTCGTGCCGAGATGTCACGATCATACTCGCCAGACCAGGAAACCACATGCAGGCGCAGGCAGAAGCTAGCTAGGGCAGTGGCTGCAAGCCCGGTGCAGCAACATCCAGGCCACAGTTTGAAAGAGCCAGTCAATGCGTCTTCCTCTGGACTGGCGACACGGAACGAGCGACTAGGGCAGAAGGAGGACCTGGGGCCAACCCTGCAGGCTGTCACTGCCCCATCCTACGGCTGCAGACAGGAGACAGACAGAGAGACATAGAGAAAGAGAGAGACAGACAGAGACAGACAGAGAGGGAGAGAGAGAGAGAGGGAGAGAGAGAACGAGAGACAACGAGAGACAGAGAGAGAGAGAGAGACAGAGAGAGAGACAGAGAGACAGAGAGAGAGAGAGAGAGAGAGAGAGAGAGAGAGAGAGAGAGAGAGAGAGAGAGAGAGAGAGAGACAGAGAGAGAGAGAGAGAGAGAGAGAGAGAGAGAGAGAGAGAGAGAGAGAGAGAGAGAGAGAGAGAGAGAGAGAGAGAGAGACAGAGAGAGAGACAGACAGAGAGACAGAGAGACAGACAGAGAGACAGACAGAGAGACAGAGAGACAGAGAGACAGACAGAGAGACAGACAGAGAGACAGACAGAGAGAGACAGACAGAGAGAGACAGACAGAGAGAGAGACAGAGACAGAGAGAGACAGACAGAGACAGACAGAGACAGACAGAGACAGACAGAGACAGACGGAGACAGACGGAGACAGACGGATACAGACGGATACAGACGGAGACAGACGGAGACAGACGGAGACAGACGGAGACAGACAGAGACAGACAGAGACAGACAGAGACAGACAGAGACAGACAGAGACAGACAGAGACAGACAGAGACAGACAGAGACGGAGACAGACAGAGACAGACGGAGACAGACGGAGACAGACGGAGACAGACGGAGACAGACGGAGACAGACGGAGACAGACGGAGACAGACGGAGACAGACGGAGACAGACGGAGACAGACGGAGACAGACGGAGACAGACGGAGACAGACGGAGACAGACAGAGACAGACAGAGACAGACAGAGACAGACAGAAAGAGAGAGAGAGGGAGAGAGAGAGAGACAGAAAGAGAGAGAGAGGGAGAGAGAGAGACAGAAAGAGAGGAGAGAGACAGAAAGAGAGAGAGAGAGGGAGAGAGAGAGACAGAAAGAGAGAGAGAGAGAGAGGGAGAGAGAGAGAGAAGGGGGACCGACGGAGGAGGGAAGACTGGATAGAAGGAAGGGGAGACAGAGATAGGGAGGTAGGGAAAAAGAGAAAAACAGTATGAGGAGAAGGAGAGAAAGTGACAGTCATAGGCAGCGGCAGAGGCAGAAACGAAGACCGGGATGGAGACAGACTGGGATAGAGGGCTTTTCTCTGAATGCTGCAAGCACCAGCCGGACGGCTGCTTCTGCTAAGTCGTGAAGACATTCGTCTTGTGGCACATCTTGGAACACTTATTCGAATCAAGGATAGCTACAGAGACCGACAATGTTGGCATGGTGGTTCGCTAGCATGGGCTGCAAGTTCGGGGTACAGAGCCTTCGAGCAACAAAGGGTCAACGAGGTGTCGAAGAAGTGACTTAGGTGCCGATGGATAGTGGCAGTGGCGACCACTCGATAGTGTCATCTTAAGTAACTTTGTAAAACTATCAGGGATAGCGAGGTGCAGGTACCCTAGCTTCGAACGACCGGCTTGAACCCTGCTCTTGACAGTCGCCTGTTGTCTGGAAAGTATAGAAGGTATAGAAGGTACAGAAGGTATATAAAGTATAGAAGGCCCATTAAGACCGGTACGACCGAAGGCTTCATAGAATTTGTATAAGTCTCGTGGTTCGATCAGGACTCATTGTTGAGGCAGCATAACCCGAGCCTTGCCAGCACGTAATTATAATAATCCAGCTTCTTAGGTACAAGTAGTAGGTTTTTTAACTCAGCACCCATGCCTGTTAATGGGGCAGTCGATTTGACGGAAAGCCCAGATCGTTTAAAAAAGAAAATGTTGCTGCAAAAAGCTCCACTTACCCATCAACGCCCAGAAGCTGTTCCCTAAGGAATCCTAGTAATGCTTAGGGAGGTTGTCTTGCCATGGTTAGGTAGTGGAAGAAAAAACTTCCTTTCCAGCATGCGTAGAATGCCTGGAAACTGATTTAATTTTATTATGGTGCTATACATATGTCTTATTAATATTATTATTTTAATTTGCATCACGACATCTCCTGACTTGTCAGCATTTAAAATAAAAAACTAAAACGCATTTATTTGTCATAGCATTTAGTCGGTCTGCATGATTCGTCCTTTATGTGCTTATGCGTGCTGACACTGTGCATGCTGCCACTCACCAAACTTGCATGCTGACACTGTGCATGTCACCCCTAATCTTGTAATTCTTGTTGTTTATTGAGCATGCTACCACTAACCATTCAATCACGCTTCCTTTGTGGCAAAATGTAGAGTGGCTAGACAGAAATTGATTTATCCAAGGGTGCTATATCATATGCATCATTATTATTATTAATTTAAATTATATCTGGGAGTTTGCTACCATCCACGTTTCACACGTCCACGATTTTGTACGATGGGCAGCACGAGCTGCATATCGTATTGTTAATAATTGTATTGTTAACAATACAATACGATTATTGCATAACAATACGATTGTTGCATTCTATCATGTACAAGTAATGATGTGCAAGATGATGATAAGCTGTGACACTTGCTATGCATTTTGACTCATTTTGCTGCGGCTTCGTATGCCAAATTAACTCAAAACTGTTTACCATTGGCAGAGCAACGAAGTGTTACAATATATCATGAACATCAACAGTAAAGCCTAAACGGCTGCAGGGATGATAAGAGAGGTGGGTGAGAACAAAAAGAGGATAGAACTAAACAACTTGAGCTACTGAACCACTCTCGACAACTGCTGGAAGCGGAAGTTGGTGTGGCCTTGTCATTGCTTGCACTGCCGTTGAAGAGACGGTGCCCTTATAGCAAAGTGTGGAACCATGAGCTCGCACAGTGCTCGAGGTGACACTTTGTTGTGCCATTTGTCCATTCGTAGTAAGTGTTATTTGCCTAATTACTTATGCCTCAGAGAAATACAGAAAACGGCCATTACTAAGTGCAATATTTGCTATTATGACCAGAACAGTGATTAACTTGAAATAAACACGGTTTTCCTGAGAAAAATGACAACTTTACTGCTTGAAGGTCACATTTAGCTAAAAGGAACAGGAAAGGAATCAATGTAAACATGGATTTACTCTGAGGATGCACAAACGACCACTGAGAATGGTTTACAAATGAGCAGACGTTCAAAATTTGCGGCTATCCTGCAAATCGCTTGCTCGAAAAAGAATCCAAATACAGGCCCCCGTCATGTGTTCATTTTGCTGTCCCTGGCAATTAATTTCAAAGTCCAGTATATCCTTATGAAAGCTCCCAGCTTGCTTTTCTGAGGAAGATGCCTGCGTTCTCTTAAATATTTCAAGGTGAGCGGCCATAATACCCCTATTAGGGACATTATGCATCCCATTTTAGCATAGTTCTGTATTTAAAATTAAATTAAATTAAATACTAGCTGATTTCACAGCCTCTTTTGTATAGCAACAGAAGAGCCTTTAAAGCTATCACCACCGCTTGCAGTGGCGATAAAGGATCGCCCACCGCAGGATTCGAACCCACGACCTCGGTACCGAGGTCGTGAAAAGCAACCGCCTTACGTAGTGCGCCATCACGGCTCATGACAGAGTGGAACCGGCTGCTCATACTTTTCAGCCATGTGCTTACCCAGAAAGCACTGGTGCACTATCCAAAGAAGAACTGGCCACAGCAGATTGAGTTTGCTATAGGAAAAAACACTATCAAGTGGGAGCCGCTGGAAGAATCTCGAACGATGCTGAGGTGGCCACTACGCATCATGTTAGGCCTCACCAAAGAATTAGTCCCGGCTCTAGACAACGAGTCAGGAGCTTATAAGTACCTCCGAAATGTCTTTCCTCAGCTGTCGGAGGCAAAGATCAGTCTTTCTGTGATGATTTTTCTAGGAAGCTTGATCAAGAAAGTGCTTGGAACAGTTCCGTTGCAATGGTTCGCAGTTCCCGGCTGCTCTCAAGGTTAAGAAAGCAATGAATCTTTGTGAAACTACCTCTAAGGCCCATCAGGAATGACACAATTTTGAAGTCTCCATTGACCTCAATAGACACGACATCCATAGTCGTAGTACTCCTTGCCGTAGTTACTACACTTCAGAACACTCGGTAACCTCTTGACGATGGTGTGGTCCTCAAATGATGGTGAGGTTCGCAGAATGAGCCTTAGGGACACACGGGTCCTTCATAACGAAATGCTGTGCTTACGGCTTAAGGGCATTAGTGCAGAAGCAGTTATGTAGCTAAAGGTAGGCATACTTGACTGCGCTGCTGATGTCACCGTCTGGTGAAAGGTCAGTTTGGAACAGAACGTACAGATTTCGTGCAGGTGCTACAGCGAACATGCTGGCAGAGCCGATTTTAAGCGTTAGGTTTACCCATTTCCGAGTCACAGTAGGTTTTCCCTTAACTAGTAGGTTGGTTGTATCGTCATTCAATTTGAGAAGTTTTGCTGTCATCCAAGTGCGGGTGTCGGCACACGGATGCCAGCCAGATGGTCAATACATGCAGCAAGGGAGTTGAACGAATTCGACAAGCTGACGGCTAGGTGGGATCAAAGCAAAGGTACAATGGAGTGTCATCTCCATAGAAGTGAAAGCCTTGATTGGGCTTGGCGATCACATTCGTAAGACTAAAAACTGTAAAAAGAAGCAGAGCAAGTGCAGAGCCCTGAGGTACACATACTTCAATGAATCCACGAATGGTCTTTGTCCTTTTGCATTAACGCTCTGGAGTATCCCACTGAGAAAGGACCTGAACCATTGCAGTACTGTGCCAGTGATGCCCAGGTGAGATGAGAGGCATTCGTAAAGAACTTGGTGATTGAAAGTACCAAATGATGCCGATAGATTAAGCAAAAATGCAGAGAGACTTTAATTCAGTCTGTATTCCTAAGAAATGGCTCGTTTGTTTTTGTCAGCTTTTCTTTTGCCTCAGTGAACCTGTCTATTTCGTTCCCGTGTGCTTTCGTTACCTGTGTTTGATTCAATGCTTGTTAATAGCAAGCAGTCCAACTAACCGATGACCCCGAGTGCCCTTTTGTTTGTTTTAGCACGAAAGCCTTAATATGATACAGGGCAAGTACCACAGCAGCCCTGGGGTATTCAATTTCCTTAACGTTCTGATGCCATCTCAAGGGAATGGGACACTTACCTTTGTATTTACGTATTTAGCTTTCTGCTTTAACCTGTTTCAGCATGATAACTTTGAAAATGCTAAATTTTTCCGAGCAGTCTTGCTGACGCATTTGGTGACATGATCGGTCGATTGAGCCAAGTCGGAGCTGACAGGAGCTTAAAAGCAGTTTGGGCCAATGAATCAGCCCTGTTCTCTGCCACACTCAATTTTGTCAAGACCCTCAAGTTGGCTCTCGTCTTAGGCAACGTCATTGACTTGCTCGACTATCTTTGGCGTCCGCAAAGCCGAATCTCGAGTGAAGGATGCATACGTTTGCATGCAAGTTTGCTAGCCCCTATAACGCATGCTCGTGCATTAGCGTTCGCACCCATACACTCTTGCATGCACGAATGCGAGCCACTATGGCTCGATAGTAACATTGCTCGTTGCAGTTTATTTCTTACTGGTCCTGCCTATTCGAGACTCTTAAGATGAATCTCATCCATCCTGATTAGCTCCACAGCATCTGCTAGGAGCATTAATGATCATTATACAGATGAATTATATATTCCTGCAACGCCAGGCTATTATGAAGGCGGATCACTGAATTTGAACTGGAGATGGCTTAAAGCCACTACTACAAGTAGGCTTGTGAGCAATATTCCTTTAATGCAACCCGGTTTACACTGCATATATGACTTTCGTCTGACCAGGCTACTGCATGCCAGCAGCAAGCAGCAGAGCTGCTGTGAGCTCTCTTTCGGCGCCGATTGAAGAGAGTCGTTGCACTGAGCCTAACTGCTACTACAAGCTTGCTCATAAAGAGTCTGCCTGACAAAGTCGCGGTAGCGGCACCAGCTGTAGTGTGCTTGCACTTCTTTGATATCATCCCCAATTATTACAGAATTCTGCATATTTGACCACATGCAGATCTCATTCAGTCAAGAATGTGTGCCATCCTCCTCATAACGACCTTTCATCATTCGTAGATTGCTACAAAACGACACTAGCTGACATGCTCGACGAGTTTGCACCTCAGACTAAGTGCACAGGGTGCCCTCACTACTACAAGCTCGTAAAGAGTCTGTCTGACAAAATCGCCAAAGCCGTATCAGCTATAGCATGCCTGCGTCAGTACTGTTGTGATGGCGCTGCTTGAAGAATATCAATCTCTCAGCCCTCATCGCTTGGTGAGTTACAGGTGCCTGAGATGTATATATAACACGTGCTGTGCCGCTACCTGCACTAGTAAGAAATCCATGGGGATACAAATGCCAGGGCCAACACGTCGTTGCTGCCATGAAGATTTTTCGACTGGCCACCAATATCCTACAGCCAGCTGTATTTCAATGCTCTCATGTCTGTGATATAAATTGCTAATCTCTTCTCGCTCTCTTTTCTTGCCTTCTCTCTCTCTCTCTCTCTCTCTCTCTCTCTCTCTCTCTATGTCTCTCTCTCTCTCTCTCTCTCTCTCTCTCTCTCTCTCTCTCTCTCTCTCTCTCTCTCTCTCTCTCTCTCTCTCTCTCTCTCTCTCTCTCTCTCTCTCTCTCTCTCTCTCTCTCTCTCTCTCTCTCTCTCTCTCTCTCTCTCTCTCTCTCTCTCTCTCTCTCTCTCTCTCTCTCTCTCTCTCTCTCTCTCTCTCTCTATCTATCTATCTATCTATCTCCCCCTGACACCAGGAAATGGTTCTTTCAGCATCCGCTGGGGGTCAGCTGCCGCACTGTAGATCTTTCACTGAGGAAATTGAGATCGATAGCACTAGCTAGGCTGTGATACTTGCTAGTTAACTAACAGGCTTCTTAATGGTGATCCCCTTGCCTCAGCCACGTCGTGCAATCAATATACTAGTGAGCAGGCCGTGTGACTGCCACTGCTGCCTGTTGTGCACGACACGTTTTCTGCCGGATTGGATCTTGGACACAGCGATCCAGCTGCCGGCACTCTGCCAGGTCAGCTGGTGGGCAGTCGATCAGCTCGACAGGGCACCATCTGGCAGTGCAGACTCAGCAATTGCTCAGGGATCCTGCCACCAATCTCTCGCTCTCTCTCTCGAGCCTGCCTGCAAGCGGCTTTCAGGCAGGCCAGCAGCAAGGTAATGCCCCTCTCTTTTTCTGCAGGCACCTCGTGTTGGCTGACCTTCTCAGGATGTCGGATCCGAGCAGGCAGACCAGCTCCTACAGGCTGCCGCAGCTGCCGGGCCAGCAGCTGTACCACGGCAATATCACCTGGTGCCCAGCTGGTCATCGGCAGCAGCTCAACCAGGCAGCGACTAGCCAGCGACTAGTGCTGCTCAAGCCAGCCACCCTGCAACAGCAGCGAGCACAGAAGTGGGCCGCCGCCAGGCTGCGGCGTCCGGCGGCCGAGGCCGTCGGCAATGCATGGACGCAGGAGCGAGTCGGCTTGACCAACGAACCACACGATCAAAATGTCAAGACTGACCGAGTACCTGCGCAGCGGCTCAAGCCTGCTGCCGCCGCCACGGCTGCTGCCACAACTGCTGCGACCACGGCGACCCGCAGAGCAGGTAGGACCAGATCACATCATGCATTGCCAGGCTGCTAAAGCTGTGCTCAAACTGTGCCGCCGATTCGACGGTCTCTGAATACGCCGACTCCCTTACCTCGGGCGTGTTTCCGCTGGCTTATTCTCGATCCAATGCCCCCTCCCTCGAGCAGTGCAATCTAGAGGGAGGACTGCCTCGAACAGGTGGCAGGTGCCGGAGCACAACATTGCATGGAATACGATATTACCAACATTACCAACGCAAGCGCAGGCGACAGCGACGTGGTAAAAGGCTTCGAAGCAAGCCCTTCAACCGGCCACTGGGCTGTGACAGGAGAGAGGGGGGAGCTTTCCCAAAATGGCACCGGTAGCCATGCCAGCTGCTCATGCAAGACGAAGACGTAGAATGATGCTGAATAGGTGCAAAAGAGTGATGACGTGTGAGTCAATTGGATAGTGCGCTTTGAACCAGTTCTGTGAGTTTCACTAGTTTCTGTGAGACAGCTGCCGTAGTCAATTCTACAGAGTATCTATAATAAAGCCTGCGGCACTGGTGATTGGTCGGGGAGAGAGAGAGAGAGAGAGAGAGACACACACATAGAGAGAGAGAGAGAGAGAGAGAGAGAGAGAGAGAGAGAGAGAGAGAGAGAGAGAGAGAGAGAGAGAGAGAGAGAGAGAGAGAGAGAGAGAGAGAGAGAGAGAGAGAGAGAGAGAGAGAGACACACACACAGAGACAGAGAGAGACAGAGACAGAAAGAGAAACAGAGAGACAGACAGAGAGACAGAGAGACAGACAGACAGACAGACAGACAGACAGACAAACAGACAGAGACAGACAGAGAGGCAGAGAGACAGAGAGACACAGACAGAGACAGACAGAGACAGAGACAGAGAGACAGACAGACAAACAGACAGAGGGATAGAGACATAGGGAGACAGAGACAGAGAGACAGACAGAGAAAGACAGAGAGAGAGACACAGAGACAGACAAACAGACAGGCAGGCAGACAGACAGACAGGTAGACAGACAGAGGGAGAGAGAGAGACTAAGACAAAACCAAGACAACGACAGAGGCAGAGATAGAAAGAGGGAGATGAGAGAGACAGAAGGAGACAGAAAGAGGGGGAGAGAGTAGAGTCGATTATGCCCACAGAGAGATCGCTGTCACCTGTCCCACGGACGAACCTCGTTAGCCTGCAGAACTAAGTCGGTACACGAAGGCAAGGAAACTCGACAGCATGAACCTATTGTAAGCAGCTTTACTTCAGTTTGACCTGTGCCAGCAGGGCTAACTTTGCTCCTGGATGTGGATGCTCATTCATGCATTATCAATTCAAGAAGACTCGTGATTGCTGATCCACACCTGTATCTTGGCTGCAGCAAATCGCAGCTGGAGGAAATTTGCTGCTGCCAATAGTGCACGTAAAACGAGCGGTGTGAAATTTAGATGGACCACTATGGTCACACAGGCGGATCACACATGTCGGCGAGAAGTAGCGGAATGTGACAACTGCACACGTTCACGAGATAATACCAGCTTCATAGATGTGCATTGATTTATCGTAACGTAAGTCTACTGAAACCAACGAAAGAAAGCCCAGCAGTATCTGGAAAAGACCCAGCAGTACAGTGCATCGGCTGGCGGAGTCTGAGTGATGCTTTGTCGATGTTTCGTCGAAGTGAACAACATCCTAAAGTAATCGAAGCTTGAGATTGAACACAAACGAAGGCAGTTTAGAATTAAGTTGCTTTGGGCTCGGCACATGGACGGAGCAAAAACGTTGACGAGTAGAGAACCAGCAAATCTGGTCGAAGCTCTGCACTCTGCATAGGAAAGTATTTAGGGTTTAGAACTTTTGCCACTAGGGTCGCTTTCATTGCTGCTGATGGGAATAAGTTACACAACTACTAAAGAAACGCTGGACGTTTTGAGGAAGCAAAGTAAATATCCGGCTGCCGCTTGGAAACGACGCAAGCTAATGTCACTCAATGCCTCATCTCTGCTAATTTAGGATTTCCTCTGTATTTACATGATGCATATGGCACACATTCAAGTGACTTGTCTGCCATCCTTATTTTTCAACCGTGTAACATTGTGTTTAAAAGGCTGGTGGCAGTACAGAAAATTGAAAGTTCCTCGCTGTGCCACGGAAAACCAACCGGCCCCTCTCTGAGCCATGCCCTAAAGCCAAATCTTTGCACGAATGCTAGTATCGGCACACACGTGTACACATCTGGGCGCTGCACGTGCGTCAATTGAACGGCAGGGAGTCCATGCCCTTAGATTTTCTGAATAAGTGGACGATTGGGCAGTGCTGAGAATGATAAAGTCACGAGCGTAGCACGTAAGGGCAGCATGGGGGGCATCGCGTGGCTTAAGGAAACGGTGGGGCCACTGTGTCCCCACAACGACTTGTTCGCTTTGTTCGGGCTTTCTATCGCATTTGCCAGATTTCTATAAACGTCCACACGACTCAAGAGGCCATCTTATTTCCAAAGACATCGGCACAAGTCAGGATCCGAAGTGAATTCTGACGATTCAGCTTTTGGTGTGAGCCTTAATGAAAGTGATGACAGCTGCTGCTGCCTCGTGGAATCAGCTAAGTTGGGTATGCTTCTACATTGTAAACAGCTCCTCCTGTGGGATTACTGGGCTGCGAAACTTTTCAAGTAGACTTGCAGACTTCCTGTAGTTTGGTAGGCCGGGTTAGGGTGTAAGTGGCTGTAAGCAGCTGCTATGAGCCCTCGGACTCTCCAAGTATTTGACGTGCAAGTGTTTGGAAAGTGGTGACCGTGTTTGGAACTGTTTTAACGAGCTGTGAGCTCCCTGTTTTTACAACGTCAGGTGCCATTAGTGTCTCCGGATTCTGCATCCTGATTCCAGCACATAATTTAGAACATTTACAGTTTTTCGTGGGATAAGTAACTTGCTAGAAAATAACACTTCTGCTTGTGGAAATGCCAATAATCATCTGCACAACATAACGTTTACATTCACCGGCGCATTTGTACACGAGGCTTAATTTTAATTCCGACTGCCAGGAGGGAGAAAATGCGTTACGCAAAAAATAACCATAAAAAATTAAAATACATTTTTTTGGCAAGGACAGCTGAGAGCTTTTGTCCATGCATCACACGGTAGTGTAAGGAAATCCAGTGGTTTTCAACGTTTGGTTTCATTAGAAATACTGCTACCCTAGGATGATTTGGATGAGGCTCCTTTTGGTTGGTGTAACCTGGCCGATTGCTTTGAGCAGCCCATGCTAGAGTTCTGACAATCAGGCTTAGCCAGCCCAACGATTAATGCTACCCTATCACGAGCCACGTGTAGCCACGAATGCTAGCTTGAGTCCTAGAGCAAGCGATTCTGTACTAAGGACCTCTCTACAAGCAGCTCTCCTGCTAATATTTACATGAGGCTGTCGAATCAACTGACCTTACTTTGGCATTGCAATATGGTAGCTGAACTACGTAGGAACATCTATTCTGAGCAAAACATACTTCTGCTAGTGCACGCAGACTTGTGAACAGGTGTTTGCAATGAGGATAGAGGAGGAGTGATCTGTAATAGGAAGCAGATGAACGTGTGAGTGATGTAATAGGAGAGCAGATGTGCGATAACACTACACAATCATCCCATACCTATGAACATTCACGGATGACTCTAGCTTAATTTTTAAAGGCAGACCAATGTGTCTACTCTGACCTAGTTTACGATCAAGCCCTACTGACGGGGAATATTTTGCAGCTCCTTCTATGTGTAGAAACGCCGATGAAGCACCTGAGTAGAGATTAAGTTCTCTTAGAGTGCTATACAGATGAATTATATTATTATTATTATTAGAAGAAAAAACTTGTGGTTAAAAAAATTAAAACAATATCTACTGTTTCTGTTTGATGAAAATCACGCTTCCGTTGAGTTTTGGCAGTGCACCGGCAGTTGGCTTTTACTGCTATTCTTTTTCTGGTTGCTTTCAGAACTATTCTACTCGTTTCGCTCTTCGTTGTTCTGGATCTATGGCGAGTAAAGTTTGGTTTTCTCACTTTTTTTGGGGATTTCTCAATTCTTGCCTTTTTCCAGTGAAATTTAATTTTCAGCTGTGAGAGTGGATCTATTAGCATTTACATTCGTTTCGGGTCTCCTCTTAATAGTCAGCACCTGCTAGTAAATCAGCAGTGACCTCAGTTTACTTGACATTCGAGCTTACTTTAACATTAAATTATTTTTTAATTCAATTTTCAGTTTCATACGTGAGAGTGAGTTTCATCATTTACATTTGTATATGCAAACTGCTCCGGCTCTTTCCCATTTGTAAACCCAGGCTACCAAGTCAGTAGTGACATACGTGTGTTGGGATGCACGTATGGCACATTCATTGTTTGCGGAATCCACCCAGTTTTCTTCATTGACTGTGTAGATGATATGAAGCTTGGAGGCAGTGCGTGTATAATGTCAGCCACCCAGTGTCTGCAGGATGCAGGATGCTGTTCGAACCCAACGATATCCTACTACTACTCTACGAGCTATTACCTTAATGAGAGCTAAATGGCACTTTCATTACATTGCTTATAGATTTCTTGGCCAACCAGTTGTTAGGGCAAAAGCCGGGTACAGGGAGACTGATAATTATATATTATATTATTACACACAATTTCTCATACCCCTACACAGCCAAACTGCTTAGGAAATTGAAACCATTTATGAACTTACGTTGGTCTAAGTTCTTCTAACCAAGGCTTTTATTGCTATAACACAACAGTGCATATGGCAGCGACGTACCCCAACCGTAACTAGGCTTAGAAATTGCCAATATCCTTATGGGCTATCCTCAAGGATATTTTTGTTAGGAGGATGTAGAGAAAGCAATCAATCATATCTGTAGACCTCAGGCAGTCAACCTAATTGGTAGGTGACTCAATCTCTTGTCATGTTTCACGGCTGCTATGCAAGTGATTTGGAATCATCAATCATCCACGGAAATGTGTAAGTACAAGGTACCCCAGCGCTCTGTGTTTAGCCAATGCTTTTTTGCAATTTGTATAAGCCCCCTCTCTCTCTCTCTCTCTCTCTCTCTCTCTCTCTCTCTCTCTCTCTCTCTCTCTCTCTCTCTCCCTCTCTCTCTCTCTCTTGCCCTCTCTCTCTCTCTCTCTCTCTCTCGCCCTCTCTCTCTAGTCAATGTAAAAACTAAGCATAATCTATTATTTTACTTCATGCCTAGGATGTACAGCTGAACTCATGCTTTCACTTCTCCCAGCCTTTCAGCAAATCAAACTCTGTCAACTCGTTCTGGGTGCATTGCTTTGCTTTCGCACTTTGGCTGCAGCTAACTGTTAGAGTTTTTTGTCGATGTTAAAAGGAACTAACCAGCTATGGGCAAACGTATTTGGTGTCCGAAATTCGAAAACTAAACCCTTTAAAAGGGCTCTGCAAAGGTATATTGTGCATAATCTGCACGACATCTAGGCCTTCTCTTCTAAGAGACCTGTCACTAGTCGATCAAATCTGCTCCAAATTCAGGTTTGCCTACAGTTATGTTACATTTCAAAAATGTAGACCTGCTTTGAAAACGATACCACGTCAAGATCAGCAGCTCAGTCTGCCTCGACTAGTGTAACTCACTGTAATGACGTCTTCAGGTCCATGCAGTGAGGCTACAACAGTTTGTGCCAAATACTGCACCCGTGGTAGTCTGTCGTAAGCATTGCAGACGCCACATTAAACAACTTCTCACCTACGTACACTTGCCTCTGATCTATACAGAGCAAAGTTCTTACACTGACCCACAAGGCTTGCCCCGGCTTGGCTCCTTCATACGTAGCTGAACCGATGCACCAGTTTCAGCCTGTTTGCACCCTCAGGTCATGTGTGGACAATAAATTAGCTGTTCCAGTCTGCGGCTTAAAGACCGTTGGCAACAGAAGCTTTAGCTCTGTAGGTCCTAGACTGTGGAACTCGCTTCCACAATTCTTACGCAACGACAACTACTCACTTACTGCCGACTATGGCTCATCCTTTTCAGTGCTCCAGAGCTGCTACTTCCATGCTACTCACTACCTCAACTGCTCTCCTGACTCTGCAATGCGTCCCAACTTTCTCTTTGTTTCGTGCAATGAAGTCGGTTGGCTACCGAGAATGTCGCCAAGGCTGTCACAGTGCTAGACAAAACTCTCCTGCGTAACACCCACGTAGTCGTTATGGCTTTGTGGAGTTACAGGCGGATATACATTACATCAAGCGGTGTATCAACTTTAAGGTGTTTTTTGCTTACTTTCAGGCTCTCTTCGTTCCATTGTATCAGCTAATCTATCAGAACTGCTCTCTTATCAGGCATCGTGCAACGTGCCACCTGCTCTTCCTACTCAAGTCGTTCAGCTGTGCCTCGAACCGACCGCATTCTTTGGACACCCTACCTCTAGTTCGTATGCTTCCAAGGCCTGGAATTCACTCGCGACTGACGTCACAACGTCTCATGGCTTGACAAGATAAAAAATAGGCTATAGGAGCAGTTGTTCCTACCAGCATTTGATACGTCATTTCAAGTTTTCTTATGCTTTCTGAAACTGGGTAGCTTATCACTAACCTTATTTACCTGGTTTCTTCATAGCATATGCAAAGTGCCTACCTACTAAAAGATTTAGCTCTCTGTTGTCACGGTGCTTACATAATAACATCATAGTAATCATAGTACAATTGTATAGTGCCCTCGGATAACTAAATCTCTTTCTAGGCACTTTACAGGTGCTGTATAGAAAGCATTACCAAATGATTGGTGGTAACATCCGAAAGCAGCAGGCACAGTGTAAGCAGGTATATGCACACGAAGGATTAATCACGAACACCCACTACATGCTGTAATAAAAAGGAGTGCTGTAAGCTTCCTTTTAAATGCAGCCGTGTCAGAGGACGTTATGGCGTGCATCGGTAGTGAGTTTCTGGCTTTGGGAACATACGAAGTAAAGGCACGGTCTCCAACAGCTTTGAGGTTCGTATGCGGTATGGCTAACTGATTTGAGTTAGAACTGCAGCTTGTACGATTCATTATCCGGTGGGGGAGTAGTTCTGACTGGTAGTCTGAAGCCAGAGAATGAATGGACCTAAAAGTAGGTGGCAGCATTGTCAATGATATTATTCTCAAGAGTTGAACTGGTTGAATTATTCTACTTCCTCAAAATTCGATGTTTATTTTCATTTAACTAGATAAATGTAGTGCTGTTCAGATACGGTTTAAAATACAGTATAAATACAGTATAAATACGATAACTAGAATAACTTAGCGTTGCTGTTTCTTTTGAAAGTGCTACGATAGGGTTACATGTGCTCATGCAGTTAGTGCCTCAGATAATGGACATAGAGATATGAAAGTTGTAGTTGCCTAACATATTTCGATAACTATAAGCTTGCCACTCGCGTCATTATGCAATGCTGATTATGCTCGTGGAGATAGCATAGAGGTGAGGAGATGCAGTGGCAATATTTGCTCAACCTTAGCAGCCGTGCTGTGGTGGACAGCAGCTACCTCCTTAAAGAGCAGCTAAATTATATATTAGCTCATATGTTAAAAGTTCAAACCTTGCTTGTAAGTTCCAGTCTGGCTTTAGAGCTAATCACTCCACAGAGTTAGCATAGCTTTGGGTGTACAACGGCCTACTTAGAAATGCAGACATGGGTAGAGTATCTCTGCTTGTTTTGCTCGATCTTTCGGCAGCTTTTGATATTATTGATCACCGAGTCCTTCTTGAGCGCCTCTCATCTCGCCTGGGCATCACTGGCACTGCTCTGCGGTGGTTTAAGCCCTATCTCAGTGGGAGACTCCAAAGTATTGATGTGATTGGTCAAAGATCGTATGAGGAACCTCTGAAATATGGGAGACCTCAGGGCTCCGTGCTTGGTCCGGTTCTTTTCACGGTTTATACTCTCACTCTTGCCGATGTGATTGCCAAGCACAATCTAGGCTTTCACTTCTATGCGGATGACACTCAGTTGTACCTTTGCTTTGATCCCTCCCAGCCTTCGAGCACCTCGAATTCTCTCAACTCACTTGCTGCATGTATTCATGACATCCGCACATGGATGGCAGCAAATTTTCTAAAACTAAACGATGATAAAACTAGCTTACTAGTTATGGGCAAACCCAGTGTGATTCACAAATTGGAAAGGCTGACGCTCAAAACTGGCTCTGCCAGCATATCTCCTGTTGAATCAGCTCGAAATCTAGGTGTCATGTTCCAAAGTGACCTCTCGTTAGACGACCAAATCAGCTCCACAGTCAAGTCTGCCTACTTTCAGCTGCATAACATTGCTCAATCTCGGGCTTGTTTAGACAGGGATACCACATCTAAGTTGGTCCATGCATTTGTGACATCCCGTACGTCTTGACTTCTGTAACTCACTGCTTGCTGGTCTACCAGTGTGAGCAATCAGGTGCTTACCACTGGTGCAAAACTCTGGAGCTAGCCTTGTCTGTCGTGAGTGTCGCAGTTGCCACATCACACCACCTCTCGCCGACCTGCTCTGGCTACCAGTCAAGCGATGGATTGACTTCAAGGTTTTGTCACTCACTTTTCGGTCCCTTCATTCTTTGGCTCCAGCCTATCTCTCAGATCTACTCCCCCACCAGGCCAAGCATCGTACCTCCCGGTTTTCGGAAACTGTTTATCTATACCTCGTACAAACCTCAAATCTTTTGGAGACCGTGCATTTAGTTTGTATGCTCCCACAGCCTGGAACTCGCTCCTGACTTGCATCACGACATCCCCTGACTTGACCACATTTAAAAAGAAATTGAAAATGCATCTATTTATAACAGCATTTAGTGGGTCCCTGTGATTCGTCCTTTATGTGCTTATGCGTGCTGATACTGTTGCATACTGCCACTAACCACACTAGCATGCTGGCCCTGTGGATGACCCTTAACCATGTTATTCATGTTGTTTATAAAGCATGATACCACTCACCACTCGTTTGTGTTTCCTTTGAAACAAATGTAAAACACCTAGAAAGAGATTGAGTTCTCTGAGGGCACTTTATCAAGTGCATTATTATCATTACTTAGTAACATTGCAAGCGAGCACAGATAGCCAAGTGTGCGAGTGCACATTATACCGACCAAGCAACACATGAACCCCGATTGATTAAGAAACAATAGCATACTACATGCATTTATGTAAAGTTACTAAAACATGGCACAGAGATCATTCTTGCATAGCACAGTGAAAAAAAATATCAATCCGTTCAGCAAAGCTCTGGGAATGACATTGTTCTGCCCCATGAAATTTAGTACTAAAACAGAACTCTGACATGCCGATTGATTCCAACACCCAGGTATTTTATGAACTTTATGCCCGCAATGGTTTGAGAAGTTTTCGATTCAGAAAATGAGATTTAATGAAGCTATAGTGAGCTGATAAAGTCCTGGTTAACAAGACTGCTGCCTATATTTATTTGTCTCATAAACTAAGTGTAGACAGCTGTGGCGAGGGGGCCGAGTACCGCAATCCGTTTCCAGAGAAGAACTAGTTATGACAGTAGCCTAAAGACACGGTGCAGACCAATTGTTTATCAAGGATGTTGCTGCCATCAATGCAATCAGCATAATCACATTGTCCGTGTTGTCATCTTGCGAAATCGTAGCTGTATTTTGAGTCAAAGATCATTTGCTTTTAGCGCTTGCTGCTGGCAAGCTGAAATGCAGCTGCCGAAATTGGGGGTGGATACGGACTTCGTGGTTCACCCTCTAAGGCTGATAAGGCTAATTCTTTTCCTTGACCCTCCAAACTTCACTATCAGTTTCGGATTGGGGCTGCACTAAATACGTTCTGCTTTGTGTTCAGACGCATTTGCATCTTATTTCTTATTATGTAGTTAGTATATATTTCTGCAAAACTAATGATTCCTAAAGTATTCAAATCTTGCTTTCAGTGAGTTTGCTTGCTGGTGTTGAAATGAACTGTGGCAGACATTAAGGCTCAAGAATGCACAGGATCTCAACCGTATCCATAGTAACTAACTGTGGCTGTGGCTTTAGCTTAGTCACTTATCCCGGTTCAGAATTGCTGTCTCTAAGACAAATGCAAATTGGAATCGCTCTAGCTTACACCACCAAGTAGGTTAGAGCTGTGGCAGCTGTAAATCTTATACTTTACCTCCGAGCCAATCAGTTACTCTTGGTCACGGTCATCGAGTAAGGCTGCACTTTTCGGCGTGTACTTTGGTCCACCACGTGTGCCCCAAATAATGCAAAAGCATCAAGTCATATCGAGCATGTAATGTAAATACGATGGCAACGACAGATGTTTGGCTGAACATGAAAACTTCTGGTTATGTGAAAACCCTGATGCATATTTTATCATCGGCGGGCTTTTTTAAAAAGGACCTAGCTAGACCAAAACTGTGGCTGTTCAAAGCTGCCTTCACTCACCAAGCATTGCCCCACCTAAAGC